>CABFVX010007350.1:0-31416 GCA_902151425.1 Timema shepardi
TAAGAGCTATTATTAGTTGTTTAAATTTTATTCGAACTTCGATTCGACTTCGAGAATATTCTTGAATATTCGCTTTGACTTCGCTTTGAACTGAAAAAACTGGCTTCGCACACCCCTATAATTTTGTATTACAAATATTTATGCATGTTTAGTTAAATATTTTCAAATCAAATATTGAACATTTTGAATCGAATAGTTTTGAATTTAAATAGAATCTCGTTACAATCTGGTTTAAATTACTAGTATAGATATTTTAAATATGGTTGGGAAATGTTTGAGTAAAGTAATGTGAAAGGTATTCTCACTAAATTCAAAACTTTAACAAAAACAAGCAAAATTATGCCATACTGCTGATGTGAATCAAAATATATATAAAGATTATTGTAGACTAATACTATAAATTACTTCTAGTGGAACTTGATACCAACATATGAAACAATAATAGAAACAAAAAGGTTTAAGTAAAATAAGCTTGCACCTATCCATGATTTTTTATTTCGAATTGAATCAGAATCTTGGCAAACTAGCTTGAATCGATTCTGAATTAAATATTTTAAATTTAATCTTAAGTTGAATAATATAAGATGTTAAGATTTCTGAAATACAACAAGGTTAAATTATTATTAAAAATGGATAGTCATTTTATGGAAATTAGATACATTTTAGATTAATTAAAAGAATGTATTATGTAATCAATAACACTAAACTCTAAACATGAAACCTAAAAACTTCAATAACAATTAAAATTTTGATTAATCTTTACAAAAATGTTGTCCCAGATATTTGTATATATTGCTCTACACACCCCAAATAAAAAGTCTTTACTTTTTTAACCATGTACAAGCTATTACTTGCTTTTAAGCGTTGAAATTCTTGTTTGTTGTTTGAAATATAAAAAAAGTTTAGAATTGGTGACTTAAATTTTTCTCACATTCTCTAAAAGTTTTTGTCACCCACATGATTTGTTTACGACTCGGAAATAAATGTCTTTATTCGCTACTCTATAACTGGCTTCCGGTTTGATTTTATTAATTTTTTCAATACATTTTAAATATCCCTGAGATGTGAGTTAGAAATCTCACAATACTAGTATTTATTTGCATATCTTTAAATATAAAGTTATTAACAAGTAATTTCACTTTAATTAAATAGTTTTTGCAGTTTAAAACAAGTGGTAAAAAGTGGTACATGTGTTTTATATTAGTGAAATATAGAATGCTTCTTTTATCTTTAATAGGTCTTTGTAAAGCAATTGCGCATGCGCATCTCAACATATGTATGGTACACACTAGAATCCTTTTTGACTTGGTTTATATATGATATATATTATAGTATATTTATTTTGGATATTCATAAATACATTGTTAGGATATTTATTTAAATCAGCAGTAAATTATATTGTTATGGTGGCCATGCTAATTTTAGAAATTAATTAAATTAAGATGGGCGCTCCAAAAAGGTAACATGTTTAGTAAAATAATTTTAGGATTATTATGCTGGCATTAAATACTTATCTGTTTTACCAGTTTTCTCGTGTATGTGTTTGTCCCTAGAATATACTTAATCTTTGCCATAGGACAGCTGATGGAAAGAAGGTATGAATATGGGAGAGACTTAGTAATGGTATATATGAAAGTGGAGAAGGCATATGATAGCGTGGATAGAAATAAAGCTAGGAAAGCGACAGAGGAGTCAGAAGTGGAAAGAAGAGTAATAATTAAAGTGAAAAGCATGTATGAGGATAACAGGAGTTGTGTTAAAATGCAGAGTGGAAGGCCGGAGTGGTTCCAAATAAAAAAGGGAGTGAATCAGGGGAGTGTCCTTTCACCATTACTATTTATAACGTTAGTGGAAATGGTCATGAACAAAGTGGTCGGAAAACTCGGGGAGGAAAGTATGAAAGCCATGATGTTTGCTGATGACTTGATGGTATGGAGGGAGAAGGAAGAGGAAGTACAAGAACAACTACAAGAATGGAATGAGGAAGTGAAATGATGGTAATGACAAGGAAGAGGGTAAGGCCTAGTAAATCTATAAAGTTGGATGAAGTAGAGCTGAGGAAAATATAGAACATAAAATATATGAGAAGTAGGATTTGAGGAGAAAGGTGGAAGTAGAGAGGATTTAATGGGAAGAGGACACCAGGGAGACTAGGAAAGTGGAGGTCATGGAAATGAAGTTTGTGAGGAGCATGTTAGCTGTCACGATGAGAAACAAGATTAGGAATGAAGTTAGCTTGGTAAGGTTAGTGGTACAGGGAGTACATGAGATAGTAAAGGGAGTAAGACTGAGATGGTACAGGAATGTAATGAGGATGGAAAACAAAAGGATGTTAAGTGGGGAAAAGACTACAGGGGAGGCCAAGAAAGAGATGGGAAGAGCAGATAACAGAAAGTATTCAAGTGAGAGGAGAAGATTGGAAAAAATTAAATAAGTAAGAGTGGTGGAAGGATAGAGAAAGTTGGAGGTATTTTACTAAACTGACCTAGCCACAGGCTGGAAACAGCTGTTGATGATGTTTTACCAGTTAATACATTTTTAATCATTATGAAATCCACCATTTTTCTCCAAATTGAGATTATTAGTTGAAATAAATTCCAAACAAACCTTCATGACTAACTTAAGCAACATTATAGAGAAAATAAATGACAATTTTTTTATAATGGTTTACTGTCTTAAGACAATAAATATTTAAAATTATTCTAAAGTATGAAAAGATTCGAATTTTGAACTAAACCCATCAAGTCTGAACCAAAGATTTATTCAGATTCAAAATTTGGAATCCACCATAAATCTCTCTAGTATTAAGATTTGAATGAGTCAAATCTGAATCTTGGTATGCATGGTGAAGTTGAATAAACCTATATCTGCATTTGGGAATTTTAAAATTGATTACTCCAAGTTTGAATAAAAATAACTCAGAAATAATTGATATTTGAAAATATCCAAATTGTCGAATATTGGCACACCTCTAACTATGTGTAAAACTCTTAGAAAGATTTAAAATGAGTTTCCCAGTAATCTTATAATGTAAAAAGTCACAAACGTAAATGGTTAATTTAACACACTTAAAATAGATTCATTATCTATGTTAATAAAATGAATAATTTGTGTATTTGTGTGTCTGCTTGTCAGAGCACTGTGCGATATCTAATACGCGCATAGGTCTGACATTTTTTTAATTAGTAGCCCATGTGCATATTGATGCCAGAGTTTTAAAATTTGGATAAGATTTCTTAAATTAAACAAAAACAACCGGAAGAAATAAAATAAGTTTTTTTTTTCTGTTTGTTTGAAGCAAAGAAAATTGTAGACAATGGTAACCACACAATCCATTGCAGGGTTACCCAGGGGAATTCTGGGTACTTCTGCTAGTTTACATAAACTTATTACTGACAACCAGCTTATAATGCAAAGGTGTTGGACAAGCTAGAATTTATATTTCTATAGTTACTCACGGTGACCTGGCGGTCTAGGGGTAAGGTGTCAGACTTTTGTGCTGGCGGCCGGGGTTATATCCTCGGTCCCGGCATAGATTTATCTGATTACTAAACCCTTCCTTCACCTCTGACAAGACATCTTGTAAATGTGGGGAATGCCAGGCCTCCACCGTGGTTCGGATTCCACGTTAAACTGTAGGTCTTCTATTTCATCTCACATTCACCCTACCATTACATACACATTAGCGTAAGTGCGTATAACCCGAACGGGTAGTAAGACGCGGTGCTAATAATAATAATAATAATAATAATAATAATAATAATATAGTTACAAGTATTTATTAGAATAATGGTACTATTTGTTTAAAAATATATATTTTTTAAATCGATACATGGGCTCATTTATACTCTTTAAAAAGCTTATAATAAAATTGAACAATTTTAAAACAAATAATTCTTGCTTAAATGGTTGTAGCACATTAGCATCTTGAATCTGTAATGCCCAACAAACAATCACAGTAAGATATCCACTAGGAATACATTGGTCACCTCGCACCACCTTGATGCCACGAGGGAAAATATTGGGGTGGGGGGGCTAGTACACCTTCAGCTGGTTCTTCTCATCAAAGCCAGCTGAGTGGCCTGCGTTTCTCACAATAAAGCTGGTGCAGTCAAAATGCATTCGGCGTTCACCCCGGCGCACGAACAAGTGTGATGTTTGACCAAGAGATGCAGTGCAATGCAAGAAGGGTGTTGTCAAGGATGCTGTGCCATTAGTTGGAGACGTCCGCATCAGATACTTATTGCTGTTTCGTGCCACTCTGCCAATAACACAGGGACAATAATAAAATAAAATTCTGTATAAAGCCATTTATACTTTTATTATTGAAATACTATAGCAATAATTCCTACAAGATTTACCTTCTTGGCCTTTCTAAACGCAGCAGAAACAGATTTAGAGAATTATTTAATGGGCATTCTTAGTAATAAATATAAAACAATAATTTGGATGTGTACATAATAATGTTCATAAAATATTAATATTTACTATATTTTATTCAAATAAATTGTGTAACTATTCTTTACAGTTTACGCTGTGACTGTATGTACTTGATTTTTCCTATGTTTATTATTTATTTTAGTTAGTAAATTTTGCACATTTTTTAAAAATTTTCAGTGTAGAATTGTTATAAGCACTCACAGAAAAGAACAAACATTATAGACTTTTTTCCAGCAGCTCATTAAAGGAAAATTGTTATTTTTAAAAGTGCTATTTGAGTTAACCTTGGCACTCTTACACTTGTGTATATACTATATATCTACCTAACTAGCCCATCAGGGGTCTGTGACACCCTCACGTTGTTGATAATCCAGTTCTCGATTCCCTCGTCACTGAGCCAATACTGGGACTCATCCAGGATTGCCTTAGCCTCTTGGATGTAAGGGGCCCCATGGCGGGACTCATTGTAGTACACTGACAACGACAGGTCTTGACTCAGGTCCGAAAAGCTGTCCGTGGTAGTTCTAGTTCCTGCCGCATCTACCAGGTACACCAGTGCGCATTGGTCAGAAGTGAAGCTTACACCCTTGTACCACATCTTTGCGTATCTGAAAGAACATACTGTTACCTTCAATTTATAAATAACTAACTACAAATTAAAGTCTAGATATGTTTAGAAAATAACTTTTATGTTTTATAACAGATAATCAGTTATGTTTACTAAATTCCAAACTAAGATTTCTTCAAACTATGTGATAACATATTCTGGTGAAATTCATTATTTTTAATATATTGAAGTAAGCTAGAGAAAATATATGACTTAGCATCTTTGTAATTAATTATACAATATATCTACTTAAGATGAACCTATTTTCACTTTTTGAGGTATTTTGTTGTTATATGTATTTGGAAGAAGGCACAAGAAAGGTTGATAGAATAAGAAGTTTTTTTTAAAGCAAAATGTTATATATTCATCATTCTTTACCATATTCCTTTTTCTCCCTTTTATATTTTTTGATATCCTCTTTTATGAAGGTGTATATAATAATAAAATAATTAAAAAACAAAAAGTTGTGCACACATAATAATAATAATAATAATAATAATAATAGCTTATATGAAGTTATGTTTAAACTGATAGGGCTGATATGGTGGTTTGTATTACCAACTTGCTGACTAAAGAGGTAGAGACTTAGCCCTGAATGGGTGAGCTTGCAACTGTTTAATCATTTCATGGTTATAAATAATTTCATCGAAAAATATTGGTACATTTACTTAAAAATCGAGACCAGGAATCAAATCTCACTTTGTGGCAGTTTATTCATGTTAAAGAATTTGTGTTGGAAGCATTTAATTCTTTGTTTCTTTCAGCCTATTCTTAGTAGCGTTTTCTGAGGTGTTTGGCTGAAAATGAAATGGATGGCTAGTTCTTATTATCTAATTTTAGAAAACATCTATTTGTGTGGTGAGAAAGGGAGGGAAACATACTGCATAAAAATTGGCAATATGCTGTATTCTTTCTCCCTTTACCCTCCAAGCCACTCACGAATCTAAAAGTTTACTAAACCTAGTTAATACCAATTTTGCTTAATCCTAAGTCCAGCAAGCGGCCAGCAGCTCACTTTTATTAAAGTAATTAAAGGTGGAATTACTAATATGGTAAACATATATCAAAACAGATGTTTTGATATAGAAATTTCCGAGTAAAGTCTGTGTATGCTATACATATAAGTGACCAGCACCAGTGTAATGAACTAGTCAAGAAAGAGGGAAAATTAGCTACCTACCTCAATAAATGCATTCCTTAACAAAAATAATTTCACTCCTAAACAGCCCTTTATACAGAACTCCTACATTTCAACTGATTACCTACCATTCCTAAGGAAGACAAATAAAATCCTTTTTCAGTAACACCCAAATTACAATATTTTAATCAATATCCCACACCTCACCAAGGTAATTTTATCACAGCTCATTTTGTCTGTCAGCCCTTATTCTTCAGACTTAATCACAGAGGATGATGAGTGTTTGTGTGTTTCTGTGAATGCAACCATAGACTCACAAATCAAAATCACCCCAAACCTCCAACTGGGGCAAAAACATAAAAACGGCTGAGAAGGTACTGATGGATGTTTTTGTGGGGTTCAAACCCCTCCTAAAATTATTATTAATGATGTACACTGGATTCTGGTTAATTGGGCAGCAGTTTATTTGGAACAAAATTCTAAGAACAGAAACAAAATGAGCATCTAGCGTGAATTTTCCACTTAATTGGGACAATGAAAGTCGTGATTGAACAACAAAAATATGTGTGTAGATGGCACACACAATCGAAACAAAGTTGCACTGTAGTGTGGTTGGGTTGCGATTATTCTTTGTCATGGTATTCAGACTGACGATCACCTTCAATGCCACTGCCAAGATGAAAATAATTAAGATTATGAGGAAACAATTACTGAACAAATTTTGGCAAAGCACTCGGACGCCAGCAGAAGACCAAGAAAATGATGATGATATACCTAAGCAAGTGACTAAACAGGATTCTAGGAAATATATCGCTGAATTGAGATGCTATTTATACATAAAGACAATGAAGGCATTCATTTATCAGCTTTAGATACCTGCACGGACTTTGCTTATTTGAAGTCCATAAAGAGAACAAATCAGTGCACACTTGATAATTTTTTCAAATTAAGAACCTAGATGCAGATGGGAGGATAACATTTGGATATATCTGAGAGAGATAGGGTGTAATGAGATAGACTGGATAGAATTAGCTCAAGATAGAGATAGGTTGCATACTTTTGTGAGTGCGGCAAAACTTTCAAGTTCCTAATGACAGAGTAAGTAAGAAACCTTAATAGTGTGGAAACTTTGCTCCATACAGTCATTATTTTGACTATCTTCATTTTAAACATGCACACTATATGCTTGTTTGCTTTTAGCTTTAATAATTTTAAATGCATTATCTATATCAAGATAAAGTGTGCTTTCTTTAAATGGTAGATTCCTTTAATTCCATTCATTCCTGTTATTGCTCCATTTGATTGTGTTTTTCAGCTCATTGGTTAAAATTTTGCTTAATTGGGGCATCCGCTTAGTTGGGATAATGTGATATAGTCCCAATATGTCCCATTTAACCGTACTTTTGTATTCCCCTTCTATCCCTGGACTAGTGGTTTACTGAAGAGTCTTAATAAGTTCAAAACACCTACAACACCGTTTATCTTTCAAATCATTCGATTTCTTCAACGTGGATTCATCATCATGATGCACATTTTCCTGCCACTGGCAAGGTCTGTCTTGAATATAAGCCTCTCCATTTACTTCCATCCGCCTACCATCTTTCCTCCTCCCCGCCGGCCCAATCCAATCTTCTCCTTCTCTCCACACTCCCTTTATCCACCTGTCCCTGGGTCTTCCTCCTGCCCGACACCTCCTTGGAATCCTCCTCTCTTCCATCCTCTTCACATGTCCATGCCACCTCAATATCGCCTTCTCCATCCTATCCTGAGGAGTTCCTCCTTCACTCTCTTTCACCCTTACATTCAGTGATTAAATGTTATAATATTTGCTGCCATCCGTTATAGGCAAAGGCGTACCTAGAGTGCATAGGGGTTGGTGGCGTCCAGGGCAAATAAAATAATTTAGCGCCTTTAAAACTATTAATTAAAATGTTGATAATCAGAGGTGGCTCTACCATAAGAGGAACTAGGCGACCGCCTAGGGCCCCACGCCATTACTGAGAGATTGAGTAAGAACTTAATGAAGCTTACAGTGCTTGATGAAAAAAATATTTATTATGTTTATCTACAATCTCTTAATTACTATAGCATTCTTTTTCACAGTATTTTATTAAGTGATATAAAAGGAAAACTTTTTTTTGTAGCTCTAGAAAGTATTTGTTGCGAGTTTTTCCAAAAAGATATTGTAAAAATCCTCAAAGCCTATAATTTTCCCCCCATCATCACTTACTAACGTTATGTTGCTCTGAGGTTATAGGTTATACGGCTACATTTTTTTCCATTTAGTTATTATAGCCAGACACATATTCCGAATTTAGACTAGTTAGCGCAGTCAGATTAATTTATACCCCCCCTCCCCCGCAAATTACCCCTCCTACAGCCTCGCATACCCTAGAGCCGCTTCTGTTGATAATTATTATATTGCTACCCAAACTGGCTAGCTGTTATAATACTGGCTACAAAACAAATAAACTTTTATTGTTTGAAAAATGAAACTTATATTGTTACTAATACTGGCGCCCAGGGCACGTGTCCCACCCTAGTTATAGCTTGAGTAGAGCCTTGGTAAGTACGTACTTGTTGTTCCCCTGAACGTCGTGAGCAAGAATCTCCACTCGACTGCCGTACTGGTAGATGCGGCCATTGGGGTGCAGGAGTGCTGCGGAGGAGCCGCTCTCGTTCAAGGACAGCACGATGTTGTTCTGCAACACACATGACCTCCTGCTGTGGAGTCAACAAGAGGACGAGGCTGCAAGATAAACTCACCCTGTTGATCTGAAGGGCCCTACGTGCAGCTTCTTTTTGGGGTCCTATGTATATTGGTACTTGGCGACGGCAAAATATTTTTAGTCCAGTGTGTCAGGGGCAGTTTCCAGATAAATTCAGCAAGAAAGGATGGCTTAGGGGTGAAGTGCCACAAGCAAGAGGGAATTTTTGAAATTTGAATACTTTCAGGAACTATTTTTAGATTTATATTATATAGATGGAGTTAAAAAAAATTCTCCCAGCCCGCTTCCTCTAGCGTGCTACTCCCGGGTTGATCTAGGCTGCCAAAGACAGGGAGATCGGCGTTAGATCCCAGTCGGGTGCATTAAGGGCAGGTTTTTCCTAAATGATTTTCCACTCCTCCACGCAAACGTGGGTGCATTTAATCTAAATTAAACCTTCCCAATCCCTAATACATGAGTGCAATTAATACATAGGCGTACAACCCGAACGAGTAGTAGGATCCGATGTTAAAAAAAATTTACACACAAAAGTTTAATGAAAATTAAATCGCTCTAGAATTATTTGGCGGTGTTAGTTTGTATGACAATTGGAGTTCGGTATATTCTTCCCGCACAAGCCCGTTTTTTTAATTTATTTTTTAGAAAACATTTGATGCCTTTATAACAGTGGTCGCCAAAAAAATTGTCTCATTGTTCTGTGTGCTACCGAGATTAACATATTGGGTGTTATTGTAACTTTGTACAGGAGGTTTGCCATCACACCTTTGTTCAATCGGGGGATGGGCTTTGTGACTTGGATTTATAACTGTAATGGAAATAATGTAGAAATGTGAGGACATGTTTTGCTAAAATACACCTTTTAATACTTGAAAACACAAGTTCTATTAATTTTCAAAACAAAATGATGAAATTCTACGGATTAGTTCCTTGATATAATATTGCTGTGATGATATTTAGGTTGTCTATAGCTCCGTGGTCAAGCGCCTATCATCACTGTACGGAATAGATACCGTTTAACCAGCTGTTAATTGTTCCGTGGTCAAGCGCTAATTAAATAGGTATAATTAATAAATGTAAGAAAGAGAACTATTGGTGGATGTTGATTCACTCACGGCTTATTTAAATGACATCTGTTAATTTCTAATACATACTCCAATTAAATACTTTATATCAATGCACACTTGTGATAGTAATGTAAATTATTGTATTCTGTGTTAGACTGTGAGAGCCAGTGCTAGTGCATTTGTGAGTCCCTGACTACGTTGCTTGTGCGACTTGTGCGTATGGCTGTGTGTGGCTGCCCTTAACCATACGCACAAACGGCTTATATATGACATACCCCTTGCCTCTTGCTCCCTTCGTCAACAGTGTAAAAACTAACTAATAGAAAGAGTACCTGGTGACAGGTGTTGTGAAGGCTAGCTTCTTATTGGTATAGGGAATTGGCGTCTTTCGACAAATACTGCGGAGTTGTTCCTTTAACAGGAAAAATGGTATAAAAATATATTTTAATGGTGTAATACTTTTCACATTATTTCTGAAAAGCGCGTGTTTCTTCATGGATGAATCATAAAAGGATACTCTACATATGTTACTTTAAAGAAAAGTTACCTTCATCCATGACTTTTACATATTTTAGAGTTATCTAAATCAATATCATTACAATGATCATCAAATATAGGGCTATATATCTTTAAGTATGTTATGTAGCTTACTGATAAGGTGGAGGTCTTTTATAATTAAGAATCTTTTAAATTGGGGTGAATAACTTTTCACTCCCAATTTATTGCGTTTATCAAAATGTTCATGTTTGTTTTTTATGGTCTGCAGCTGAAAATGATGACTCACACAAGTTGATAATAGAGCAACGCCTTCACTCGGAGGGAAACACGAAACAAAGTTGGATGGCTTTCCTTCGAGAAAAGAGGCCAGATATTCAACATTAGGCCTAAGTTCCTTTGAAAAGCGCACATAAATCTTTGGTGGGATTAACATTTTAATATGTGCAAAGCTCGAGTGCTTGTGGATGTCATAGCTTGATTTCATCAGGTGAAAAAGCACAGCTTTATACAAATTAAATATATTATTTATAACGAGCCTTAGGTGGGTGGTGATGTTACTCGCATCCTCACATTATCTCCTGGGAAACGTTTTTCTAAACGAGTAACACATAATAAAAAATAAATACTTAGTACCGTGTCTTCTTAACCGTTCGGCTTCTACGCTTAAGTAGACTACTTATTACGCTAATGGTTTAGTAATTTGGAAGGTTGAATATAGAGGACGTGACCCCGCATTTGCGTGGAGGGAGAGTGGAAAACCATTTAGGAAAAAACTACCCTGAGTTCACCCGAGTGAGATTTGATCCTCGATCTCCCAGTACTGGACAGTCTAGCTCTACACGAAACCAGCGCGTTAGCTAACTACACCACCGAGGCGGATTGACACATAATAATAGTATTTGTATTATATTATATTAAAACATGTATCGTAATTAGTTTAGCACGCTTAAGATAGCTATTTTGTAATAATTGTTTATAATGTAAGCATAAAGGGTAATAGGGTAAGATTTCTGAGGGAAAAAGGGAGTACGGAAGAGGTGGGGGGAAGGGGTTGATGTCACCCATGATAGCATCCAAGACGTAGATGGGTCTACAACACATTTCAAGACCAATCATTGGGTTTATCCATACGTTTTTAGCCCATGCTGGGAATAAAACCTTGAATCCTTAACTCAAAAGACAAACTTGCTATGCTTCCGCCATGTTAGGAGTCGAACCCGAACCCCTTAGATCAGTACATTTCCAGATGAAGGAGAGAAGAGGAAAGTGATGAGGCTAGCTTTTTAGACTTCTTTAAGAGCCCGACTCATACCACAGATAGAGAGAGCTTAGTTTAGGTAAGTAATACATCTCTTGCGATAGATTGGACTATTGATTAGGCATAAGTGGAATTGAGAGTAGATAGTGAAAAATACAACATTAAATAAATCATTTATACCTTGTTGTCAGGTGGATGGTGAATAAAAATGTATTTCAAGGTGATACATTCATGATTCATTCTTAAAAAATTACGAATATAATTTGAATCACTATTTTAATAAAATTGCAAGGCGAATTTTTTTCCTAACAATCAACTTTACACCTATATTTTTCTTTTCTATTTCTTGCAAACTAGTTATAAATTGATAATGATGCTAACACGATTCCTTCTGGAACATAACCAAAATATGGTGCAACCAACAGAAATAATGTTTTAGAAGTATTTCTTTTGAATAATATATTAAAAAAGAAGGCTACTTTCTTCGATCTGTCCGCAGCCTTGCTGAGAAGCGGTCCGTACTAAATCAATCTCAAAAGTCAAATTCTGTCCGCGACGCGTTGAGCTATTTAGCTTAAGCTGCCGCATCGTGTGCACAAACATAATTATTCAGGATCAATTGTTTTTAAATTAATAAAAACAAGTTTTTACAAAATAAATTCTTCACATATAAATAATATTAATACTGGACCCTTATAATCATCCTGCTGGATCCTAACAAGAAACTCCACGACGAGAGAGTGGACAACAACTCCCCCAGAAAACCTTCTCTCCTACAACTTGAACTCGACATAGTAGGTATTCCAACCCAGGACTTCACGTAAGGTAAAAGGCAGTACCTTACCATAACCCTGTTGTAAGGCGGAGACGAAAACACGCTTTTGTCACCGAACGGTTAGAGCCTTCGTTCATTGAGACGAAGCAGTTTAAACAAATTAATAACACATGTGATTTCAAATATAAATTGATAATAGATTTCCTTAACAAGTGTATCCCCCCATGAACAGTGAACAAGAACGATAGGGCAGTACCCGCGACGTGAGAAATAATATTATAAAACGTTGCTCTCCGTGGGGAATAAACCGCGAACAGTAAAATCACAAATATAAACTTACCAATGCGAGCCGTGAATAATAAATAATATACTAATATGGTGACCAACGTGTAGGCACCAAGAATAACACTATAAGCGCTTACGCTTACAGAAGCATTTCTCGAAATTGTGCAAATCCATATTCCGGTTTTATGTGAACGTAAGCTAACGCTCGCGAACGATGTAGCCGTATCAATGATCAAAGGTATACGTAAATTTGAAAAATGATTCCTGGAAAGCTCAGTGGTATAGCATTGTCATGCTAAGCCAAGGTTCCCGGGTTCAATTCCCACGTCTAGGTATCATAGGCCCCTATTGCCAATTAAAGAATAAGCTCTCTGTGTGTCTACGAACCTATTGCGTATTCCTGCGGTTACCTTGAAGTTGATGATGCGCACTGCTCGGTCGATGGTGAGGTCCACCCTGACCCGGTGCGGGAGACGCAAACAGATGGTGCCGTGAGGTGTAACCACCGCGGCACCAGGCACTATGTCCTGATTGTCGTGGTCCCTCCAACTGTCCTGCTGCAACACCACCAATAACCAATCTCCTTAATAAAGTCAGGAGCTGCAGAAAAGACGAGCTAGGACTTAGGACTAGATGATCATTTGTTTCTTGACATTTCTGGGCCAGCCAATCTTTTTATTCATCACCGCGTCTTACTACCCGTTTAGGTTATACGCTTAAGTACTAATTACGCTATTGAACTAATAATTGGGAAGGTTGAACTTATAGAAAGTGAACCCGCATTTGCGTGGGGAGAGAGTGGGAAACCATTTAGGAAAAACCACCCCGAGTTCAACCGAGTGAGATTCGAACCTCGATCTCTCCGTCCTCAGCAGTCTAGCTCAACATGGAACTAGCGCGTTAGTCAACTACGCCACCGAAGCGGGTGCAAGCCAATCTTAAATCCCTGCAGGGATACGTAGAAGATATGCCTCAATTGGATTATTATTGGAAATTTGGGGCACCTTTTGGAGAATATAAACATACTTTTTGTGTTTAACATTGACAGCATTTTAGTGAATTAAGTAATCGGCCCCGTGGTGTAGTAGTCAGTGCAGCTGGCTAAGAGCCTAGGAGTCCCGGGTTCAATACCCGGCTGATACTTTGGGTATTTTCCCCTTGAGGGGAACTATCACAACGGTCGCCAGAATTTGGCTAAGTAGTCTTAAGTAAGGGTTAAGTGTTTCCACTGGCTTACACCTTCAAACTCACTATCACCTCCTCTTATAGGGACATGGAAAGAGCCTCCACGGAAAGAATGTACTATTAGTACATTCAGGCGTCCCCTGGGCGACGGAACATTAGTACTGTTCTGACTAATCTTTCCGCAAACTGGGCTACGAGTGATGTAGCCCAGACGCACAATATTATATTAGTGAATTAGGTCTAGCGGTGTTATTTTAGAATTATTGATATCAGCTATCAAAAGTGATAGGTTAAGATCACATGAATTGACGAATGAATACGTGAAATAAATCTAGTAGCTTTTTCTTGCTTTCAGACGTGTCCGTTTGTTAGATTATCGAGGTTTAACTGTCATTAAAGTGGTACATAATATAACCTACTCAATTGTCCTGTTGTTCATTCTCGTGTTAATACATTAGCTCTATTGGAGGATGAGCCAACAAATGCTATAACAGATATGATATAGCATAGTTAGAACCAGAAGTCAAGAAAACAAAAGTAGGAATGCGTGAGAAATACTTGCAGCTGGCCACGCTGGTGTGATTTTACATTTAACACATTTAGCAAATAAATGAATTTATTTTGTTTTATTTAATTCTATTCTATATTATTTTCAAATTGTTATAATTTATTTGACAAATTGGGGACAAAATCTGGAACAAAATAAGACCAGGACGTTAGTGATATTTTGGGGACTGTCGCCGAAAAGAGGGAAGGAATGGTCGGTCACCTTAGCTTGGGAGTCGTCTGAGCAACTGTAACAATATATTTTCCATAAGCATACGCGTTCTTCATGATTTAACAGGCAGGATGCAAGTAAGCGTAGTAACTTCGATTGTATACAATTTAAAATAACCCCAAAAAAAATTTGTTTTTCAATGTGATACGCAGTATGTAATAATAGGTCACGCAATAGCGGCCTTGCACTTGGGTGCTCTCTTATCATGAATATAAAGCAATTTCAAGAAGCTTTCTTAGAGCAGTGTTGCTTTATCTGGATGTTGGCCATCTTGCCACTTGGAATAGAGATGGTAGGATGCAGGAACTGTCTGGGTGTTGACCATCTCGCCACTTGGAATAGAGCTGGTAAGATGCAGGGACTGTCTGGGTGTTGGCCATCTTGTCACTTGAGAATAGAGCTGGTAAGATGCAGGGACTGTCTGGGTGTTCGCCATCTTGTCACTTGGAATAAAGCTGGTAAGATGCAGGAGCTGTCTGGGGGTTGACCATCTCACCACTTGGAATAGAGTTGGTAAGATGCAGGGACTGTCTGGGTGTTGACCATCTTGCCACTTGGAATTGAGCTGGTAAGATGCAGGAACTGTCTGGGTGTTGGCCATCTTGTCACTTGGAATAAAGCTGGTATGATGCAGGGACTGTCTGGGTGTTGACCGTCTCGCCACTTGGAATAGAGCTGGTAAGATGCAGGGACTGTCTGGGTGTTGGCCATCTTGTCACTTGGAATAAAGTTGGTAAGATGCAGGAACTGTCTGGGTGTTGACCATCTCGCCACTTGGAATAGAGCTGGTAAGATGCAAGGACTGTCTGGGTGTTGGCTATCTTTTCACTTGGAATAGAGCTGGTAAGATTCAGTGACTGTCTGGGTGTTGGCCATCTTGTCACTTGGAATAGAGCTGGTAAGATGCAGGGACTGTCTGGGTGTTGGCCATCTTGTCACTTGGAATAGAGCTGGTAATTAGGATGCAGGGACTCACTTTGGGTGTTCTCAAGCTTCTTCCTTCTCTTTTTATTTTTGTCGGACTGGGACTACCTTACGCCCCTCAGCAATATTCTATATGTATCTATATGTATATTCAAAACATAGTTTATTATTCATAGGCCGAAGGGAGAATTTCATTTTGGGGAAGAAGGGTGCTTCAAAATCGTAAATTTATTACATGATGTTAAAACTTACTATTAGATCCTAAGAAATAAGGACATTGTTATTTTATAAAGTAATGGTGGAACTTTATTTATGTACGAGGGGAGGGGTGAGAAAGTAACAAAGTTTTTTTTACTTTCAGTTGATTTAAAAAAAAACTGGATGCTTCTTGAAGCTATAGCGAGTCCTACTCGCCTTTTTTTTTAAGTAGATGCATTTAGAAGCTATTGAAAGTGGTCTTCCCCTGACACATTTTTCAAAATTGAATACTAATTATTAGTGTGGTCTTCACTAGGGTTTATTTTAATAAAATATGTATATAGAAATTATTTGGAAAGGTCCTTCCCTGGAAAATTTTTATAAGTGAATATTTATATAATTTATTTGAAGTTTTATACAATGACATTTTTATGTTTCGTTTTAAAAATATTTACACATTTTGGGAGGGGTGAAGGCAAAGGAGGGTTGAACCCATAACCCCCTCCCTACACTCATATTATTTAATACAAATATTGTGCATACTTTCCATTTTCAAGACAAGAATGTGACGGTATTTTCACATTTATTCTAATAATCTATCCACTGTAATTTGCCACTATCGTTACAACAATAAACAAGATACATATAGTTCAAATGGTGCTATAGTAAGAACACGGTAGGATAGTGTATGACAACTATATTATATAATACAAAAACTACTCTTGTATATTCATATGTAAAGTCATGTGATCTGCAGTTGTCACTTTTAATAACTAAGATAAACGACGATAAAAATAATACCGGTAAAATCATGTTTTTTTAATTGAAAATGTTGAACACAAAAAATAATTATGTAATTTATTTTATTCCTGCTGAATATTATGGAGGAAAAGGGCATTCAAAAAGATGCTACAAAACATCGCTTAAAATAACTTCAAACTATCCTTTCAGTTGTTTTAGTTTTCTCCATTATTTTGCTATTAATAATTAATTTATCTAAGTTACAATTTTATAAGTGAAAATTTTTCTTCAATAGTAATTGTTTCAGCATTACTAAATAAAGAGGGGCAGCTCCCTTTGATATTTGACCTCCAGGAGCTATAACATAAGTGAGTTGTTTGACATGATTGTCCCCCAGAGTGAAGTAAACATACTTACTGTGTTTGTGTGGGGATCCTCGCCAGGGTAGAAGGCCAGCTGTAGTGGTTTTGGTGCAGGGATGCGTGGGGTGCGCCACAGGGGGGTGGTGGAGGTGGCCATACCTGAGTGCGACTGGACCAAGCTCCCCGTCCAAGGGTCCGACGGCGGGACCTCATAGTAATTGGTGTAGTCATTAAATCTCTTAATGGAAACCATTCACACACAGCTGTTTATTGCTACCACCGGCATTTTATGGTTTCACAATACTTACCCACAATTGAATCTAATAATATTAGGGGGAGAGGGGGATGTTTGCTGAGCACTTATACTCTTTCGACTAAACCAACTTTTGTTCTTTAGTACGTTACGTTACGTTAGTGAATTTAACTTGGAGGCCCAGTGTAGTATTCCTGGTTTTGATTATTTTAGCTATATTACGTAGTGAGGAAAGCATAGGCTGGGAAGTTTGTAAAATGTATTGGACAGGCAGGCATTATAGCTCGCTCAGCATGTTTGTGCCGACTGATTGGAACGTGATTGAATCCGGCCACTAGCTCTGTGAGCTAGAAGACTTTGAACAAGGGCGTAGAAAGGCGAGGGTCCGGACGCCCCTGGGATCAACTGGACCCCCTCCCCCTAGAATTTGTTGGATGACCTCCTAAAGGGGATCCACAAATACATATAAATACCTAATGTTTAAGGTTTTTGTCCTTATTACACTTATAAGTATCTCTCACCAAGCAATTATTATTTAATGTGTATTTTAATGCTCACCTTGTAAAACTTCCAATTGTAAAATTATCTCTGTCAACATTTCAAATAATGTGCTTCTTTTCTCATACATTCATATGATATTGAAAAACAAAGGACGTTTCTTTGAAGGAGCTGGGTAAGTGGGGTCCGAGAAAATGAGGCAAACATTTTTGTTATCACCTGTAAGATCCTACTTGAGGAATCACCCTAAGAGCAGCTTGAATAACAGGACAACTGTCAGTAGTGGAGTTTGTAGCTTATGTAGGTAGGCTTATTTCCCTTTCCCCACCCATTAACTCAACATATCTACTTACTCAAAACATTATTTGCCATCTACGAACAGTTTAAAAGAAAGTTCAGAGTCGGGGGGTAGGAGGAATGGAGCACCCCTTAGAAAAATGAGATCTCTACATCCCTGGCTTTGACCAATCACTTCTTGTCCTGTGTCAAATATCGGTATAAAGAGTGGTCACATTGACCTTCTTGAAACACAAGAAAACGCGTATAGATATTTACTATTTCTAGCCGTTCCGAGCAACCAGTAAATTATAGCTTGTTATAAAGTCTTCATTTATTTATTTACTTATTTCTTTCCAAATCTATAATCTTTGCATACCTATATACACATTTTTTAATAAAACTCTATCTAAAATTGATTATATATTTAATTTTGTGATTTCTTTTCACCCATCTTCTTTTTTCACACTCTAAAGTATAAGATTAGGCGTTCATTACTTAAATCCTTAGAATTATCTAAATATATGCACCCAAAGAGAAATGAACCGGAGGTTTCTACCCGACAGGGAAGAAGTTTTGGACTTCATACTCCCGTAGATGTAGCCAAGGGCTACGAAAAGGTCAAGTGTAAGGTCAAGCGTGATTTCATTTAGGGTTTTGAAGGTTTCACTAATACTTCAAACAAATAAAATTGTATTTTTAAATAGAGAAAATAAAGTTTATCTTAAAACAAAAAAGTTTATTGATCAGAAGAACATAAATGGCTACCCAGGAAATATAATGGTTTAAAAAATCTCAATTGAACACCTTTTTATCGTGCTGAGAATTACAACACCTTATATTTTTCTTGAATTATCTTTCAGAGAATGGACGCAACTGTTGATAACGTCCAACAGTGGCCAAAGTCTACGATATTTAGCTTCCAAATCTAAACATTAACACCGTATCTGTCGAAAGTAAGAGATGTAAAATCTTTATCATGGCGTTTGAACAAATAATAGAATTGCATCTATTTATTTTTTGAACTGTAGAAAAAGTTCTTCTACCTGCAGATTTGTTATTACTAGGAATAGGACCTTTGAATCTTTGAATCCCTTAGAATAGTCGAGATTCAAGAATTCGAACAAATATCGAGTTTGAGATTAAATACAAGCTTTTTTTTTTAAATTGCATATGAATTATCTTCGGAGATCATATACTTATTGGGGACTTAGCTCAATACAATTATAGGATCAATGTAACCAGAGCCCTGAACATTAATTTACCACATATATGAATAAATAAAGGTTAATACTAATATATTTTAGCAACAAAATTTAACATTATGTCTGTTTCCTTTAGCTACTTAATGAGTAATTAATTAATTAAAGTAAACTTCTTATGTTTACCCTTTTTTTTAAGATTCAGTTTAGTAAAATAGTGGAGTCAGGGATTCTTGCTTTCATTCCCTCCTGAAGTTTGTCATCTCTTTCAACTAGCGAGTTAATGCGAGAAGTCACAATTATTAATGGACGTATTATCATAGCAATTAGAAACCTACATTGATTTGTTAGTGTTAAGGTTTACTTCTGTGTATTATCATTATCATTATTAGCACCACGTCTTACTACCCGTTCGGGCTGTACGCATTTACGCTAATGTGTAATGGTAGGGTGATTGTGAGATGAAATGAAGGACCTACAGTTTAACGTGGAATCCAAACCACGGTGGAGACCTGGCATTCCTCACATTCACAAGATGTATTTTCTGTGTATTCACAAGCAAAATTAATATACATTCAAACTTTATTTCTTCAGATTTATTTAGTCGGGAACGAGCTAAAATTAAATCACGATTCCACCTTAAGCTATGATAATATAAAATCTATATATCAGGTTTGAATGAAATTCAATAAACAGTTTGGGCTGTAGCACCAGGGACAGACAGAATCGTAAGACACACTTTTATTTTATTTAAAAGGGCTGAGAATTTTCACAAATTTAATTCTCACGCTACATGTGAAAGCAAAAATAATACTATCCAGTATAGCCACTATAGCATATGGTTGTCTATTTAAAATAAAAAAAGTTTGGGGAAAGCTACATCGTTTAGAGTCTGCAATTAACAGTAGAATTGTGTATTTAAGTGTAGACATCTTTATGTTTGTGTATCTAAATGGAGACTCTTTATATTGTTTATTTAAGTGTAGACTCCTTTATGTTTGTGTCTTTGAGAGTAGACTCCTTTATCTTTATGTATTTAATTGTAAACACCTTTATGTTTGTTTCTTTAAGTGTAGACTCCTTTATGTTAGTATCTTTGAGTGTAGACTCATTTATTTTTGTATCTTTGAGTATTGAACTATTTACGTTTGCGCATTTGAGTGTAGACTCCTTTGTGTTTGTGTCTTTGAATGAATACTCCTTTATCTTTGTGTATTTAAGTGTATACTCCTTTATGTTTGATGTCTGAGTGTAGACTCCTTTATGTTTGTATCTTTGAATGTATACTCCTTTATGATGTATCTTTGAGTGTAGACTCCTTTATTTTTGTGTATTTGAGTGTTGACTCCTTTGTGTTTCGCATTTGAGTGTAGACTCATTTGTGTTTGTGTCTTTGAGTGTAGACTCCTTTATGTTAGTGTATTTAAGTGTAGACACCTTTATGTTTGTGTCTTTAAGTGTATACTCCTTTATGTTTGTATCTTTAAGTGTAGACTCCTTTATGTTTGTATCGTTGAGTGTAGACTCCTTTATTTTTGTGTAGATTATTTTATGTGTTGTATCTTTGAGTTTTGACTCCTTTGTGTTTGTGTCTTCGAGTGTAGACTCCTTTAAGTTTGTGTCTTCGAGTGTAATCTCCTTTATGTTTGTATCTTTGAGTGTATACTCCTTTTGGCCCGCCGCACATTGGACGCAGGGCAGGTGCAGTATAGGCAGAGGGCAGGAAGAGGGCAGGCATAGCACAGTAAGAGGTTTCTGCAAGGCACCGCACATTGAACACAGTCCTGGCAGAGGGCAGGCGCAGCACAGGAATAGGTTTCTGCAGGTCACCGCAGATTTTTAACGAGTCAGGGAGCTTTCACCCAGTAGTACAAGAAGACGTTATATGGCGTGTGAATTAGAGGAACTTTTGATAGATTTGGATTCCGAGTCGGACTCTAAATTAAATAATTTAATTTTATTCTACTCTCTTAGTAAAAAAAGAAAAAAGACGATTTGGAAAAGTGAGTACATGAAAAAAGGAAAGACCCACGGTGAGTTCATGTTATCATCGGAGGTTCCAGACAATGTTTTTAGGGAAGCATACCGATTGGATAGAATTCAGTTTGATGAAGTTCATCATCTCATTGAAAATGACATCACAGGGAAAGAATGTAACGCTCAGGAACCGATTGGAAGTAAAGAAAAACTAGCAGTGTGTTTAAGGTAAGATAATCAATTTTAACTGTTGGTATTATACTTGATGGCAATTAAAAGGGTTAAATTTAAAAAAATTAACAGTTACAAAATAATAAAATAATATTATTAGTGATAGCTACTACGTTATTGTAATTTAACGTAAATCAGAAAGCACAACGAAGAGTAACATTAATTTATAAATACAAAATCATATTTTAATATTTATAGAAATATTGTTTTAGTGTAGTAATTATTGATGTGACAGTGGCCTAGTAGCAGAAAAACTTTCCGAAAATATTATTTATAAGATTGTTAAAAGTAACGTTTAAATGATAGTAAAAAATACAACCATTTATAAAAGTATAGAACATTTATTTGTTACGGTTAAAATATTACATTAAAGAAGCTCTTAAGAAAAATTAAATTACTCCAAGTTATTAAATGCATGAAATATATAATAATTGTAAATGAAGAATAAAAAAAGTAGTTTACTACGTATACAGAACATACTGTTCGGTCACAATGAATTTTCAAGAAGGATGTATCTAGTAAAATATCCCATATCTCATCTTTCAGCTTCGTTCTCATGTAGTCTGGATTGCTTGTTTCATATAATACTGGATGGTCTTGAACTAATTGAATAAGATGTTCCATCACGAAACACAAAAACTACGTAACAGAGGCGTAGAGGACACAGGAAAACTGTGCGTCTACTACAACCAGAGAGAGGCGGGAAAGAGGTGTGAAAGAGTTATCCCTACACTGCGCCTGCACTCTGTCCAATGTGCGGTAACCCATAAGAACACGTGTATTACAGATTTTCCTCTTTATCGCCTGCCCCTCTGCTGCGCCTGCCCTGCGTCCAATGTGCGGCGGGCTTTAGGGTTGTGTCTTTAAGTGTAGACTCCTTTAGGTTTGTGTCTTTGAGTTTAGACTCCTTTATGTTTGTGTATCTGAATATATACTTCATTATGATTGTGTATTTGAATATATACTTCATAAAGTTTGTTAATTTGAATATATACTTCATAAAGTTTGTGAATTTGAATATATACTTCATAATATTTGTTTATTTGAATATATACTTCATTATGTGTGTATTTTTGAATATATGTGAATGTATGTGAATATATGAAGTATATATTAAAATACCCACACATAATGAAGTAAATATTCAAATATACAAACATTTTGAAGTATATAGTCAAATACACAAATACAAAGAAGTCTACATTCAAATACATAAACATAAAAAGTGTATATTCAAATACACAAACATAAAGATGTATACATTCAAATATCCCAAAATAATGAAGTATATATTCAAATACACAAACATTATGAAGTATATATTCAAATACACACACATAATGAAGTATATATTCAAATACACACACATAATGAAGTATATATTCAAATACACACACATTTTGAAGTACACAAATACACAAATATAAAGAAATTTACATTCAAATATACTTCATAATATTTGATTATTTGAATATATACTCATTAAATGTGTATATTTGAATATATACTTTACTATGTTTTTATATTTGAATGTAGACTTCTTTATATTTGTGTATTTGACTATATACTTCAAAATGTTTGTGTATTTGAATATATAATTCATTATGTGTGTGTATTTGAATATATACTTCATAATGTTTGTGTATTTGAATATATTCTTCATTATGTTGGAATATTTGAATGTATACTTTTCTATGTTTGTGTATTTGAATATATACTTCTTTATGTGTGTGTATTTAATGCAGACTTCATTATGTTTGTTTAGTTGAGTGTAGACTCCTTTATGTTTGTGTATTTGAATATACACTTAATAATGTTTATGTATTTGAATATATACTTCATTATGTTTGTGTATTTGAATATATACTTCTTTATGTTTGTGTATTTGAATGCAGACTTCATTGTGTTTGTGTAGTTGAATGCAGATTTTGTTATATTCTTGTATTTATATATATACTTCATAATGTTTGTGTATTTGATTATATACTTCATAATGTTTGTGTATTTGATTATATACTTCATAATGTTTGTGTATTTGAATATATACTTCTTTATATTTGTGTATTTGAATGTAGACTTCATTATGTGTGTGTGTTTGAAATCCTTTCTATTTGTAAGAATATATTGAGTGGTAAAGATTACATTGTAATATTAATATTGACTTTAGATTAAATTTGATATTTAAAGTGACCAAGGAGAAAGGGATCAAATGAAGGAATAATCAATAATTGATTATGATTATTGATCTGAAGTCTTTATCACTAATGCAAGGCTTCATTAAACAATATTTTAGTATAAAACATAATCTAATGTCAACACTGGCATTATTAGACTATTTAATTTTTATCACTCAATGTTATGATAGCCTACTATGTAAGTAAATATCATAAATAAGTAAAAACTCATTTCAATCATCATGTAGGGCCCATAAATCAATTATTCATGTTTGACAACCAGCTCGCAAGCTGATTTTAACTTTATTTGAACCCTTATAATATTTATAAATGCGTATATTTTGTGATTTTTGTACAATTTTCATCACTTTTTACCTTCATTGTCAGTTTCATATTTCAAAAATCAATCATGTTCACTCCGTTTATCGAATCAGTTAAAGGGTTTAGTGTAACTGTATTTTATAAGCTACATCATAACGAAAACAAGTAAGGTAAGCTTGTTACCTTTGAGTCAAGTAGGCCTACGTATTGACAGCTTGATGCCGCGTGACCTCCATTAGCAAGCGTAGGCGCGCGCCGACATAGAAGGGTCAGTCGTAATGTGGTGTATATTCAACCCATTAATATACTTGACATATTTCAAAGTCATACATCAATGAAATCATAATTATTACAAGAGCTCAAAAACAAACCGAGTCAAACCGGATGAAACTCTGCCCTCATTTTATAGATACAATTTAGTCTATGAGTGTACTATTTTTTTAATCGCCAAGTCTTACTACCAGTTCATGTTATACGCATTGTATATGATAATAACTCTAATGGGGTAAGGATGAGGAAAAAATTTATAGGTAATATACCCGCATTTGCATGGAACCAGAGTGGGGAATCATTTTAGGAAAAACCACCATCAGTAGAGCCAACCGGGATTCGAACCCTAATCTCCCTGTCATCAGCAGGTCAGTTTAACACGATAGTGACGCCTTAGACCATTCTGACACTGAATTGGGTTTTACTAAAGTTAAAAACCTCAAATTTTTTAAACCCACTTCGGTGGCCACGTGATCTAACTCGCTACTCTCGCAGTAGACTAGACTGACCATGACGGGGAGATCGAGGTTAGTATCTCAGTCTGGTGTACTGAGGGTGGTTTTACCAAGATGGTTTTCCACTCTCCATCCACGCAAATTCGAGTACAATTCTTATAAATACAACCTCTCTAATTCTTAGTACCATTACCTTAATTAGTGCACAAGTGTTTAGCCTGAACGGATAGTAATATGCGGTGCTTGGAAGTAATTAATTTGGGATTACAGTAGAGCGTCGGAAATCCGGTCGTCAAAAATCCGGAGCGTCGCAAATCCGGATCGGTGGTGAGAGCAGGTAGGGGAGGCTCTCTTTGGTCACGTGCTCGGCTCAGTTACTGTGCTATCATTTACAAACTTTACAGCAGTGGTGAAACCTTCGTCGTATAGTTGCCTTATGACGTTTTAGTGTGCGAGTTAAAACGGTACATATTTTTACTTTGTTAATCATGTCATCATTACCAAATGAAAGGAAACATAAATTTTTATCTATAGAGGATAAGTTAGAAATTCTATGAAGACTGTCTAAAGGGGAAAGTGGTGCAGCTCTCGCTAAAATATATGGTGTGGGAATTTCAACCATTAGTGACATTAAAGCAAAGAAAGACAGTTTGCAACGTTTTGATTCAAAACTAGATTCTGAAGAAGGTTCACAGAAAAGAAAAACCACACATATTCATATGTATATAGTTATTGAAAGCATATTTGAAAATCAGGACAATTCAGTAATCCGGATGGGTCCCGGCCCCGATAGATCCGGATTAACGACGCTCCACTGTATTTCAATATCTATTTATAGCTACTACAATCCGGATAAAATGTGGATCTAGATATTTTATATTTTGAGGAAATTAAAACCAAGTATTGGGGGCACCTAGCCATACCCCATTTCCCCGGCCTCCTTGCACGCACGTCTATGTATGTTGCAAGACGATAGTTTTGAAACATAATTATATTTCTGAATTTAATATATTTAAAAAATTACAGCTGGACTAGGAAATCAAAATCGGGATATTTGGCCCAGAGCGCTATCTATCAGTGAGCTACCCAGGAGTCAAACCGTGCTCAAGGCCATTCTTCACTCATAGCTCAAGGTAGATTATTATGATGGATGTGTGACTAATTTAATTTAAGTTAATTAAATCTCTATTCAGGGATAGCTATATTTTTAGCCAAAGTTAATTTCATTCTTCCTAATTAAATTGCTTACACTGACCAGGATTGCCACTTTAAATTTACGTTTTCATTTCACTTTTGTAATCAATTAAGGTAATTTATAATATGTTCAAATATATCATCTAAAATCTTAATATATAGCTTTACTAAATTTTGTTTTTCCAAAACATTTAAATGGAGTTATCAAATAAGAAGTGTTTTAAAGTTTAATATTACTTACTAAAAATTTAAACAATATTACTATTGACTGTTAACGATACCAAAAATCTTCTAACCTTGACTTAAAAATTTACCGTTCAATTTACTCACTAAATAACTGACTGCAACTTTTTACAATCTGACTTGGACAACATCACAGAATGTTGTATAGTTAACTTTCTCGCCCTTAACTTGAAAAAGTGTGTAACAATTATTTTTTCAAAGAAACAGAGTGCTATTGTATCTTACTATATATTATCTAATCACTATTTAACTCCAATATCCACTATTATTATTATTATTAGCACCGCGTCTTACTACCCGTTCGGGTTATACGCACTTACGCTAATGTGTAATGGTAGGGTGATTGTGAGATGAAATGAAGGACCTACAGTTTAACGTGGAATCCGAACCACGGTGGAGGCCTGGCATTCCCCACATTCACAAGATGTCTTGTCAGAGGTGAAGGAAGGGTTTAGTAATCAGATAAATCTGTGCCGGGACCGAGGATTGAACCCCGGCCGCCAGCATAGAAGTCCGACACCTTACCCCTAGACCGCCAGGTCACCCAATATCCACTATTAAAGATTTATTAATTACTTTAGACACTAAACTGACTTTTTCTACACATATAAATATGACTGTTACAAAATCATTTAAATTGTTAGGGTTTGTCAAAATAAACACAAATTATTTTACTGGCACTAGAACACTTTTTCTCTATTATTCTCTTAAAAGAAGCAACTTGGAATTTGATTCTATTATTTGGTATCCACACTATAAAAAATACTCCCAGTTGCTTTAAAAAGTACAATACAAGTTTATTAAATCGTTTTCTTATAATAATAATAGTAATAATAATAATAATTATATTTCTTTTATCCATCTAGAAAACCGGCGAACATATTTTGGTATGAACTTTCTTCACAAACTTATAAATGGACAAATATACTGAGATGACCTAGTGGAACACATTAAACTCTTACCGCCGTCGATACTGACAAGAAACCCTAATAAATGCTTATCTGATGGAAAATCTACTAATTGTACTAACTCGGCTTTGTCTCGCATACCTCGTGCATGAAATTTAATAAGCAACAGTGACAAGTCTATAGACCTATTTCACAGCACACAGGCTGTCTTCTAAAACAAATTACTAAATTATTTTCGAAAACTACACTAAATTGCCTCTATATATGTTTTATTCTTCTTTTTTAGCTAAAATTCCAATGTAATTCTTTATTAATCGAGCAAACTGCTGTAATTGGGAGTTGGCTTCCTATCCAATAATTGTTGTAGTTCCTTCAAATTAAATAATAAATAAATAAAATTAAGGTATTAACGGTTATGTTGAATTTTATGTTGAATATCCTTCATTGAAAATATATGATAATTTCACTCAATACCATTCTAGAAATTTGTTTTACACTTGACCAATCCAGCCAGCTAACTGATTCAAAATATTTATTTAAAAAGTAAAGAAAGGTTAGTGGACTAGAAACAAATCTCCATACCTGAAAGTTATTTTCTTCACTTATTCCATGATAAGAGCGAGATGTATATAAACTTCTGGGCCGCACAGGCATGTTGGAATTGTTGTGAAGAGCATCTTTCCTAAATTCCATGGCGGCAGTTTTAAAAATAATTATTAGTTGCTATTAAAAACTGCCAAGTAGATGAATACTTTGGTTGTTGTCTTTTGTAACCAGGAATAAAAATAATTTGCATGGAAGAAGAATAACGATCTTTGCATGGAGAATAAACAAGAAATAGTAGTATATTTACAAACAATAGTGGAATATTGAAGCAATGAAATGTATTGAAAACCTCTTTGTATTAAATGCTCGTGATTAGTTAAATAGTATTCAAGTCATAGATATAGTAAAAATGTATAAGGTTCACTTTAGTCGTAATAATATTTATACAACGTACTCCAGTAATATATTATATTTAATTACATAGAATATTTTCAACATAAACACATTGATAAAGCACTCTCTAGCTATGACTATATTTATACAATATATGCCAGTAATATTTTTTTAAATCTATCACGTTATAAACATATTAAAACAACACACTATGGTTATATAAATATTAATACATCACACTATGGTTAAATATATATTTGTACGACACACTCAAGATATACACATATTTACACAATACACTAAAAAGGTGTATATACACATAATACTCCAATAATAAACACTGTTCTGTAGCTGCCACATTTAGCATAGCTTTGAGATAAATACTTTTTCTAAATATTGTCTACTCTGCATTTATTTAATAATATCTCAAAAGTTATTTCTATCTAGGATATTAGAACCCAAATAAGTTTACTTAATTTATGAAAATTGACATTGGAAGATGCTACTTAATCTAATTAAACTGCCGATGTGCTACCGAATGATTAAAATAATGGCTAATTGGTCGACTTTCAAGAAAGCAATCTTGATATAAACTGATCAAGGTAATGGTAGCTAGCCTTTTCTTGGTGTACCGTAGCTACTATGTCTTACTACCCGTTCATATTTACACTGATGTAGTAGGGAGGAAGAAAGTAGAATATACTCAGATTTAGATGAAGAGAAAGTGGAAAACCATTCAATAAAAATGATTAACTCTACACCCAGCTGGGATTCAAACCCAAATCTCTCAATTACCGTCAAACCAGACAAAACGACGTTGATTACGGCCCAGTTCATGTGCCCAATGATGTGGGTAACATTTTTTTGACAAATTAAAAATTACTAAAAACAATTATTTGTTCATCCGCAGGGGTATTTATATTTTGCTGGGCTATTTCGAATCATTTTCCTTTTCAATGTTTTTTAGAAATATTTTTTTTTGTATTACAAAGCAAGGAAAACTGACCATTCAGAAGTGTTTATAATAATGTTACCTAGAAGTTTTCGGAAAAGTCTTACCTAGAAGTGTTCGGAAAAGTCTTACCTAGGAGTGTTTGGAATGGTCTTACCTTGAAGTTGATGGAATAATCTTAGCTAGAAGTGTTTGAAATAGTCTTAACTAGAAGTGTTTAGAATAGTTTTACTTAGATGTGTTTAGAATCGTCCTACCTATAAGTTTTTGGGATGGCGCTTGCTAGAAGGGTTTTAAATAGTCTTAACTAGAAGTTTTTAGAATAGTCCTACCTATAAGTTTTTGGGATGGTGCTAGCTAGAAGTGTTTGAAATAGTCGGGTGACCTGACGTTCTAGAGGTAAGGTGTCGGACTTCTGTGCTCGATGTCCGGGGTTCAAACCACGGTCTCGGCACAGATTTATCTGATTGCCAAACCCTTCCTTCACCTTTGACAAGACGTATATTAATCACAACTGGTGAATGTGTGGAACGTCATGCCTCCACCATGGTTCGGATTCCACGTTAAACTGTAGGTCCTCCATTTCATCTCACAATCACCCTACCATCTACACATTGGCGCAAATGCGTATAACCCGAACGGGTAGTAAGACGCGGTGCTAATAATAATTTAGAATAATCTTACTTATAAGTATTTGGAAAAGTATTACCTAGAAATATTTGAAATAGTGTTGCCTTGAAGTAGAAAATTATGTAAAGCAAACAAACATTCAAATAACAAAAGTAAAGAGGAACCGATAATCTTGTGTCCTTGGATTTTTTTTAAACCACTTAAAAGTCTATTTAATCAAAACCATGATGATATATTTCCACGTCACTTTGTAAAAAGTTATGCACGCTATCGAATTTCTAAATCAGTTTTTTATATATATAAATCAAACTAAAAGTGAAAATAAAGTGAAGCAACATATCCTCAAGGCGTATGAAACAGAAACTGTTTAGTTACTTTTCATCTGTTAAAAAAGGCCAAAGAAACTGTGAACCGACTAATATACATGTGGTCTAAATAAAAAAAATTGTTCCCTCTAGCTGGTTGGATCATCTTTGAGAAATCACTACAGTCATTAGCTCAGTCGCTAGGGCGCCGGCGTGTAATTATGTTCGTTGACAGTAAATAAACTGTCTGAGCTCCGGTTGGTGTGGTTGTCATATAACTAAGTTAGGACTAATCTTATAACCTAAACAGGAATTAAAGTACATTCATCACCCGAGTTTACTTGGATGACAGCTCAAAAAGTTACTATAAATAGTCCCTATTGTATCCCTGCGCAAACAGCTGACACCTTTCACTTTGGATAGCTGTAATGAAAACATATGGTAATGTATGTGTGTTATAGTTAACCACAGTAATTTAGGGACGATATTATTATTTATATTGATATGAGGTCGGGAACCAAGCTTATCTATCGTTTAATTTCACTTAAAAAAATATTATTCACAGCACTTTCACTAACGGTCTAACGACGAATTTAAACCATGTGCTTGATCATGACGTAGATAATTTATTTACAACGGTGCACTCACGCAGTGGATAGGTATATTTTATTCAGTTCGCTATGCTCGTGAAAAACTCATCTTACAATTTCAAATGCTGTAACTCAACTACAGTAGCCCCATGGCTTCTTTGGTGCCGACTGACAGCTCACAGCTGACTTCTGACAGTCAAAAATTAGGTGTATACCTAAAATTTGACTGTCAGAATTGACAGCTACTAAACAAATATTTTTGCAGATTATATGGTTCGGTGTAGGGATACATAATTTGGTCTGGTAACTTTTCAAAGCCATCAGCTGTCAGCTGTGAGCTGTCAGTCAGCACAAAATAAGCCATTGGGCTACTGTAGTTGAGTTACAGCATTTGAAATTGTAAGATGAGTTTTTCACGAGCATAGCGAGTATTCATTTTGGAACATTATTTTAAGGTAAACTCGTACATGTAATTCCAACAATAGTTTGTGCGTAGTTTTCCAGAAGCCCGCGTGCTTAATAAATTAACAATATGCCAAGTTGATGGCACAAAATATAAGTTTTTTTTGGGGTTGCGTGACTTTTGGATCACTCTGTATAACAAAAATGGCACGTATGTACTCTTTCCCACGTATGCCTGGATGTATTAAAAGGTATTAATGTATGCAGTATCTTACATATTTTCGATAACATTCCAAAACAAACCATAAATACTTTTAATTATATTTAAAATATTATTTTGTATAGGGTAAAAAGAAATTATTAAAGTAATGTAACAATGTGAGAAAACTTAAATTCACGTTATTTTTAATGTAAAATACAACACGTAATTAACAAATTTATCATTTATAACACAACAGTGATCTTTTACAAGCGTTGGCAGCCCCAAACCCTAACATATGATTTTTCAACCGTCATTCAGGTAAAAAGCTATGATGAACAGTCTTTAAAAGTGTGATTATTGCTCAAGGTGGGCGTGTAAATAAGCTGCGCAAGCAAAGGTAGAGTCATAGCGA
>CABFVX010007351.1:0-13705 GCA_902151425.1 Timema shepardi
CGGTCCAGTAGTTTCGGAGCCTATTCATTTCAAACAAACAAACAAACAAAAAATCAAATCTTTCCTCTTTATAATATTATTAGTATATGAATATAAATCTGATATTCTCTTGAATACATATTTTAAGAAGGTTTGTGAATAGGTTGAGGTCTTATATGAAAAAAATTCTTATAATATTTATTCAAGAGAATATAATCTTTATCATAAATAAGACCTGAAAAAGTTGTAACATCAACCGAAGCATTTCATCATAGAAGGCTAACATACTATCAAATAAGGAGAAGCGAATGAAAATAATTGATTTGGTCATTTATTAATCTTTAGCAAATCAAATATAGACATCATCATAAAGATATTGATATTTTGTCACTTTTGGCAGCCAAAATTGTCACAGAAAACCGTTTGTTTTTAATCATGCTCCTGTTTTAACCGTTTTTACAACTTCCACTGTCAGTTACCACCACTCCTGTGGTGAATATATTTTAGACCAATTTGATAGCTATGTTCTCAGGCCCTCCTATGCGGGTACCTATCTTTTATTTTAAATAAAAGAGGGTATGAAATAAAAACAAATAGCAAATCATAGAATATGAAATGGTGTGCAAACGGCAGGTGAAAGTACACACCCGTGGGCAAAGAGACATAAATACAGAGACAGCCCTCACTTGGATACATACCTCCGACACACCCTCTGCTCCTCCAACCTACCCCTTATTTTCTGTTTGATCTTCAACGACCATAAAGTAGCCCATGCTCTAAAGCGTCGCGCCGCTTTGCCGCTCCGGCACAGCCGTCCGTTACCATGGCGACGGGGGCTAGAAGGTGTGATTTACTGTGGGCTCGTGCATCATAGCCCGTGGAGCGCTCTCTATGGGGGGATACAACTACGAGAGGGGGTGAGAGAGGGAGAGAGAGCGAGGAGTCGTATATCAGACTGCGGACAAGGGGAGTCTTAGGCGTGGGGTCCGAACCACTGAGCGTCTCTTAGAACTATGCGCTAGAGAAAGGAGCTTTGTGGTTTGCAGAAGTGGGATCTGGAATTACAGGCGAAGTAACTGTATTATTGTTATTATCTATGTGTGTTATTTCAATCCAATTTGAAGGGCTCTCAAGGACGGAGTATACTCAGAGCCACTCGTACCTATCCTGCTCACTTCCTATGGGAAGATTAATATTTAACTGAAGCTTGACTAGGGTCCAAAGTCCTTCTAAGATAACTAAGTTCACATCTTAAGCTCAAGCTCAGTGCTTATAACTATAGATAATATTTTTTTGTTGGAAGTAAAGTAGTTTATATATAATCTTTCTACTGTTTAAGTAGCCTATCACCCTATAACCAATTTTGTCATTTAGTGGTCAGAGTTCCTGGATATAGATCCAAAGAACCCGGTCTTGATACCCGGTGGTTCCAAATTATCTTTGAAGCAGGGTTTCTGTAAATGGGTCAATTTAGACTCGCGAGGACAAACGATATGCTACTTGAATGGAAAAGTAAGATTTTTAGTATAGAAAACTAAGATTAATGGTTTGAGATTTTGCTGTGCTGATCATAGGAAACCCTAAATACTCAAAAGTTGGCATTATCTTCGCCAAAAGAAGCTGGCTGATCTGAAGATATGCCTCGATTGTGTTCTGACGCAATAGTCTTATTTTTACTTTCTCGCTAACTTACAGGTAGAGAAAGTATGCGATCGTAAAAAAAAATTGAACTCTAGATTTTTATGACCTCAACGTTTCATGATCCCCCGAATCAAAAAAAGAGGCTTTTGAATTCCCGTCTGTCTGTCTCTCCGACTAGAGCCTAAACTATTTTACCGATCGAGCTAAAACTTGATATCTAGGATTATCATGGTCTTTCCCCGAGGAATTTTTGGAATTGGATATCCAACCCCAAAGTTTACTGTAGTAATAGTAGTAGTAGTAGTAGTAGTAGTAGTAGTAGTAGTAGTTCAGTAGTTTACTGAAGGGCAAAACTATAAAACATTTATTTACTCAACATTGGATAAAACAATTGGGATTAAATTTAATTTCAAAACATTTATAAATATTACAAACAAAATGGCCCCAAGCTCTAAAATTTTGGTTTTGCAATGACGTCTGTCTGTGTGTGTGTTTAACCCTAAAATTAAGAGTGGTTTAGTAAATAGCGAAAAGAGAAAAGTCGATTTTCTCAAAATCGGCTCTAATGATTTTTATTCTTAACGTTAAGACTTAGATAAAATGCTCTAGAAATTTACATAATGAAAATAATTAAATGAATTAGACAGTTACTGAGTTGGTGTATGTATTAGATAAAATTATAATTCAAAAAGTATGGTTTCGATTTACTCTAGTGACCAACATGTTGTCAGATATTAATTATTTAACATAGAATTAATAAAGCATCATCAACTGGACATAATTTTAATACATATACATACATTTTTTGTGGGTTATTTTAAAACCGAAATTACTGATTATTTAATTATTATTATTAACAATAGAGATGAAGAGAAAATTTAAATCAAGTGCACCCACTATAGCAAGAAAAAAGGGATATATAAATATGCATTATCTAATTTCAAATGGCACCCAGCCATGGTCCAAATCTTGACTTCATTTAGGCCAGTATATTCCTCTAACATATACAAAAGTGAATAGATGCTTACTACCCATTCGGACTTTTCCACTAATTGGTTAGAGATGATAGGAAAACAATTGATCTCATTTGTTTAGAAAAGGTAGAAAAAATCAACTATCTATCCCATGCTGGGTTTCAAACCAAAACTTATCCGTCACTATTCTAATACGTACCGATGACTGGTTAGAATTTCGACTGGAGCTATTTACTAAATATCGATTTAATAGGATTTCAAACAAGAGTTTGGATAATAAATAAATTGGTACGGTATTTTACTCTTCAAAAAACTCCAACTATCGAATTTATTCAACGGCCATGGATTTCCATTATTAGATCATAACGGAAATTATTTTACTAAGAGAAGGCATAGTATAAAATATAGCGTTTTGATTTTTCGTTTTTTAAATACCACTTGACTGCCCTAGTAAAATATTGATGGCCTTGCCAAGTATGATAATAACTAAAATACAATTTCCTTAAGTTCTAGAATCGGTAAAGGGAAATTAAAGTTTAAGTAAAGTCAGATAAATATTAAACGCATACCAACTGAACTATAATGTTTTAAAAATGATTAATGATTTCAAATAAAAATCTGTAAAAGATCATTATAGTATTAAAAATGTACAAACTAGTTATTAGGGTAATGCTAGATTATGCTGATTTTTTTAAAAAAGCTTCTTTGTTATTTATAAAATAACCGTTATAAATTTAAAATTTCTTTTATTTTTTTAAATACATTCTAGACTTTAGTATTAACTTCAGTTATAATACTCTTTTAATTCAAATGAAGTCTTACGTTTTAAAAAATGAAACCAGTTTGCATGTATCTACACGTAAAAGATTTTGTTGACTTCTTTCAGTAGAAAATGAAAATACATTTCACCACTTTTTGAAGATTGCTACGTTTCATTAAAGTCTTTTTCCCCGTCTCACTCACTTTCTCTTTTTAAAAAGGGGTGGAATTTTTATGGTAATGTACTGTTTAGTTCTAGCAGTCATGCCACTCAAAGTAATTGACAACAAACGCGCCATTTCATTTTACAAAGACTCTCATCGCTATCATTTTTTTTTTTTTAGTTTCTACGTTTTTCTATTCTTTTTCTCTCATTCATGCATAGAAGGCTACTTTTCTTCTTTCCTAAAGTGAAGTGATTCGTAAGAACTGTTAGAATACATTATACATTATTTTTGTTTCAGAAGTTTTCACACAACACACAAACCACGAGGAAATAACATATTTAGGTTTTTCCGGATAAGGTGTAAGTAGTTAACTTTATAACTTGAGATGAATAAATGAATATATCAAAGAATAATGCCATGACATAAAAGTAATATTCATCTATTATAACATTAGATAATGTAATGTTTCCCTCTCTTCTTAAAAAAAAAGATTTTGTGTGTGCCTCAGCTCCTTCTATAAGTTTAGGTTAACCACATATCTACACTAATAGGCTAAAATGAGTAAGATAGAATTTCGATTAACTGTACCCTAATTTTCTAGAATGTCATCTGATACCACATGAAAACATAAACGGATAAAAAGTTATCTAAATTCATACAGAATAAATTGTTAATACTATCGTGTACAGCCCGTATTACTACATGTTTGAACGTTTATTTTTATTTTTTTAGTATGAATATATAAGGTATCATAGAGTAAATGTAGAGTACGTTCGTTTTAGTGAAGAGAGAGAGTAAAAGAAATATTTAGCAAAATATTCCCCTCATTAACTCGTACTTATATTCGAACCTAAAACTCTCTGTCAAAAGAATTAAATAGTATACGTAAACCTGAACATGTAGTAAGATGCAGTGGTAATTATTTTTTTAACGCGATGTCTTAGAGCTGAGTGGTCCAACGTTTTGCATCCCAAGGGCCAAATTTGGTTATCTGTTTCTACCGTGGGCTGAAGATATATTTAGTTATCCCATCAACTTAAAATAGGTCTACAATAACAATTAATAAAAAAATATTTTCCATGTTTGTATATAATATGTTAGGGATGTGTGAAGGCCACTTTTTAAATACGAAGTTAAGTCGAATTAAAGCTTGAAATTTGCGAAGAAAAATCAAAGTTGAAGGCCTATATTTACCATTAATGCACACTGGCTTACTGATAAGCTTAGTAAATTATCAACAAAGTTTTAATAATTACATTGTGGAGTTGATAAAATTATTTTGCAAATTTTACATATGCATGTATTTTTATCTACATTTTTATGATCTTGGTTATAAATTAAATTCTGTTTTCGTTTCTCACTTTTAGTATTAGGCATTTTTAATAATAAAGAAAACGCGAAGGAGCTATGAAATCTTCCGTGACAAAATGCACTTGTAAATTTGTCACAGATAATTCCAAAGATATAGAATATTAAGGACTAAACATTAGACGTGAGCTGGGATGATAGCATAACTAAAGAGATTTCTCTAACTCATACCAGTAATTTGGGTGTTTTTTCAGACAAATATTTAATGGGAGGCATTCCTGAGCTTTCTGTGCTTAGCACCGGAGATAAATGTATTTTTATTTTTCACAAAACTATGTTGGCGATAGTGAATATAATAATTAACATTTACTTACCCGCTTTTGATCAATGCTTAAGTTATGATAGTTAATTACTAGTCTGTGTTAACTTTTTTTTAGTAATTGTTTTAAAATTATCAAATATTGAAATATGTAATATTTATTAAGATAAAATTAAATCGCTTGATAATTTATTGAATTTTTTTTATCCTTCCTTCAAAATTTTTCGAATATGCGAAGGTTATTGTAGATGTCGAAGTCGATGCCAAAGGAGATTTGACCTTCGACTTCGACTTCGACTTTTCGAAGCTTCGCAACAGCATTACAAATTTTATTATTGGTTGGTAGAAGATTTTAAACTTTTGTGTCAAAAATAGGTTAATTAATCTCTTTAAAATGAAATGCACGCATGCACACTTTCAAAAAACAGCTTAGCCTTATAAATAGATATTTTTACATATTTTTGTTAATTAAATAAATGCTTAGTAATTACCTGTTTTGGTGGCCACATGGTCAAACGCACTACTCTCACAGTAGATTACACTGCCGATAACGGGGAGATCAAGGTTCTAATCACGCTCGAATATACTGATGGTGGTTTTTACAAAACATTTTTCCAATATCTCTCCACACAAATTTGGTTACACTTCCTTTAAACATAATCTCCCTAATCCCTAAATAGACTATTAAAATAATTAGTACAAAAGCGTATAACCTGAACGGGTAGTAAGACGATGTTCCATAAAAAATATTAAGTAAAATGCAAATTTTTTAAACATATTTTTATTTGAATAATTAGCTATTTCTATTAATGGAGGTTTGAGGTTTTTTTCTCCACGATACAATGAGGGCCACATATCTAGTGATCTTAGGCCACATTTGGCCCGTGGGCTGCCAGTTGGAACAAACTGCCATAGATCGTGCAACCATTGATCGCGTGATACAGCTATTGATTTGTGTGACCAATGATCGCGTGATACATCTACTGTATTATCTTTGGATTTAACGTAGAATATATTTAATTTTGGTATTAACACTTTAGTTAATTATTTGTGTTTAGTTTAAGAAGGCCCTAAATTTACCTTTAGTCATGTAGGTATTCATTTCCTTTCTAGGGCCTCTCGTAATCGAAAATTGTTTCTTTCAACAACTCTTACAGACTCAGCCCTATTGGCTTTGTACCCATAGAGCAAATTCCATATTGGTCGAATTTGACTTTGACCAGAAAATAAGAGCCTAACTCAGAGTTTTTACAAGAAATACCCTATAACTAATTTATTAGATTTATGTTCTACTTCTAATGTTAAAATTTGAATTATTATACTTATTATTTTTATGTTTGTATTTTGGTATTTTAAATGATGTTAATGCTTCTTTATCTACAATATTATTTTGTATATATGTAGTTAATTATTATGAATATTATTGTTCCTTACTATTTATTTGAATGTATCACCTTTTAGCTATTTTTATTTAAATTATTTTATCATGAAGTATTTGTTTTTATGTTTCAGGTATTTGTATACTTTTCAGTGTTGTCCCATTGTAGGTCTTGTAACTGTTGGCCAGCACAATAATAAAGACATTTGGAATTATTAGTCTATGTTGAAATTGATATTTTTTGGATTAGAAATAAATAAGTCAGTTGAAATATATTTAAAAATTAAGAATATCGAGTTAATCAGATTTCCATAGTCAGTCTTAATTGACTTTTCCAAAAAGTTAGTAAATAATATTATAAATGTAGGCTTAATCATACGCCAAGCTGTGTTGAGCATTTGTTGCCTTTTACAACTGTTAAACTTTTTTTTGCAGTTATATAAACGTGTTGGCCTTTTGTAAATTTTACATACGCCATCTGTATATGATTATATAATCATCATAACAAGGCAAAAAACTACCCGATTCAAGTAACTCGTTTATACCAATCACAGTCTTTGTAATGGAGTCCAGTGATATTTCAGACTTTTTGTGATGTATGTGCACATTTTAAGCTTAACAGTCTTTTTTAGCTTGAAATAACCTACTTTTTTTCATGACATCAGGAACCAACAAATATTAGCATTCATGCATTTATTGACAAACGTAGATTACATGCAGATATTTTATAAGACTTATTCAAATGCTATCATACTATATATTGCCTCTATTTTATGTATCATCGTTATTTAAAGTTGTTTATGATATTATATTTAAAAATTATTTACTTAATAGTTCCTTTATTATATTTTATTAAATAATTATTATTGACAATAGATATATATGAAACAATTAATGTTTAACAACCTTCTTGTGAATTTACCCCATTTATCATTTGTTTTATCTTGATATTGTTTAAATATATTACTTATTTTTAGTAATGTTTGTATTTGATATAGAAAGTAGAAATAAATTATAAAATTATATCTTCGATTTATTTATTTTTACTTCCTTCTCCTTATTAGATATTATCCTTATTCTCTATGAAAAATGGAATAAAAATAAATACAAAGAAAATATAAATTTATGTTTAAAAAAAAATTGAATTACTCTTGTTGATCTAAATTTATTTTTTAATCTGCTTATTTTACTTTTTTAAATAAACTTATGTTTATTTTCTTTGTGCTGATTTTGAAATATTTATAAAGAGTAATTGTTTTATACCAACAACTTATATATTAAAAAGTATTTAAGATCATTTTCAATAATTCTCACTGTTTATATATTTGGTTTTAATAAATTGGCGATGTTTTAAGACTTTAATAATAAAACTTAAATAAACAAAACCTAATATATATTTATACATAGAGCTATGTATATTTAAATCTCAATTAAATTATTTTGAAATAAAATATTTGTATTTGCGTTAAAAGTTTTTTTTACCAATTAAAAAATAGTTAGATTTTTAAACTATCAAATGCCCAAATATATTGGTAGATTGACCTAAAATTCTAGCACAGTGGACCTTAAGAGAAGACCTAATAAACCATAATGATATAAACAAGATTACTCTCTAAATAAAAATATATAATCTCAGATTTCTGACTTATTTATTTGACAAGAGTGAAATTGGAATTAGTGAAGTAGTTTTTAGTTTTAAAATGACTGTTTTTAAATATTGTAGGTTTAAAAATAGTTATCACTAGTCTTAATAATCCTCTACCTACAAATTATAATATAGTAAGCCGCACCACTATGTAACGCTTGGTTTAGCTGTATTACAATACATATCTAGGCACGGTGAAACTTCCAATAGTCAAATAAAGAGTAGGTTCACCATTGGGTTTAAATTATTTAAATTTAAAAAAGAGTTTTTTCTTTGTTGTTTCTCTAGGTCTGTGTAATATGACGATACAGGAAACTATTAAATATTCCATTTTTGGGTTTTCGTGGTAAGGGAAGATGAGGAAGTGGGTGTAAATGCCCATCATTTTCTTTGCTACGTTTAGCAATATCGTAAACACATGTTGAAATGTTTGCATACTATTCTTAAATGAACACACCCATGTCATATTTCTCGTGAACACAAATGCCACAATACCAGAATACGCAGAATACCATTTATATAATTTTGTAAATCCATACAATCATCAATTGATTTGATCATATTAAATAATCTTACATCATAAGCAAAGAGTAAATAACCAAACGAGTTCAAATATTTACCAATGTCATCAATAAACACATTAGAAAGAAGATGACCTACATTAGAACCCTGTGGTATGCTACAGGGGGCTAAGAATGTATTTTAGGTGTGTGAATCAATTTTAATAGTTAATGATATTTCATGCAAATAACTGCTGAAACAATTTACATATGATTTGTAAAGGGCAAAATTATCAAGATTAAAGAAAATAAAACTATGCTGACATAAGTCAAATGCCTTACTTTGGTCAAAATAAATAGCATCAGCCTGATTTTGGGCAGAGATTTGAGGGGCAAAATGTCCGAGAAATTTTACAAAATTAGTGAAATTAGATCTATTTTTTTATAAAGCTGTGTTGATTATCTGAAAGTTTATTTTTAAGGTGGGAAAAGTATGTTCATGTATGATTTTCTCGGATACTTTAGATAAAGTGTTTAAGAGAGAAATTGGTTTATAGTGATAAAGATTTTTTTTACCCCTTTTTATAAATAGGTATGACAAAAGATTGCTTTCATATGAGAGTAAAAGTTTAATTTGACAAGCTAATATTAAAGATATAGGCTAAGAAAGGACAGAAAATGCTGGCACGGTATTTAACAATAAAACTTGGAAGTCCATCTGTCCCGGCACATCTAGAAGAGCTCAATTATTTTTATAGCATTAGCAACATCCAAGGGTGTGATGTGGCAAGGATACAAGGGCGTGCTAGTTTCAAAAAGAAAGGAAAGGTTGAATTATAAACGGAATGAAAGTAGGTCCCAAATTCATCAACGATTAATAAAGGATCCGCTATTATCTTGCCATTAATTTCCAGGCTATACGGGGAAACGTTATTATTATTATTATTATTATTATTATTATTATTATTATTATTATGTAAAATGTTCAAAGAAAATTGGTCGCCCGCCGCGTGCTTTGATAAATCCTTTACTAACATATTGTATTATGATTATGATGAAATTCGAAACCCTTTAGGGCTCCAAACACTCTACTCACATATACTTTATTGTGATGCCTCTTTTGTTTTTAATATTTTAGATAGTAACTTTCTGGTAAATTTGTCCTTGATCTACATTTTCCTTCTCGGGCCTCTCGTTATCCAAAATTATTTTCTCTCAACAACTCCTATAAAATGAGCAATATAGGTCGTTGAATCACAGCGCTAATTCCAAATTTGTCGAATTCAACTTTTATCATAAAAGAAAAGCCAAACTCAAAAGAGTTATTTAAGGAAATCCTTTATAACTAATTTACCCCCTGAGGCTCTGCCTTGAATATTTATATTTACTTTATTCTGATTTATGTTTTTCTTATTCTTATGCTTTTTAAATACCTACACATTTACTACTCTTAATTTATTTATTTATTTATTATTTCTATCATCTATTATTAATAATTATGTTTTTTTTTGTAAATATTCATCAGCATGTATCATTATTTAGCTAGTATTTCATTTTTATTATTTTATTATATATGCTTGTATGGTACTTGTGTACTGGCCTATGATAGGTCTCACGACTGTAGGCCAGCTCTATAAAAAATTGAATTGAATTTATGATATGCTACTTTATAATATGATATAAATATTTTTCATAATTTTTTTCGAAAAGAGGCATTTTAATCTAATATAGTTGGTTTTTAAATTTCATTTATCAACACGCTGCAGTGTCATACACATTTTAGTGCATTGATGAGTTAGGGATCATAAATCTAAAACTAGTGAGAATATAGCCGCATTAATTTGTAAGAAAAATGATAATCTAATGAGATAAAAACCAAAGACCTCTTAGTTCATATGGCCAGGCTTATAACGCCAAGATCATACTAGAATACACTTATTCCACATGTCTACTTATGTAGTCAACACGTGAGTGTGAATCGTAGTATGAGTATGATACATTGTAATAGCTGTCATTATTTTATTGTAATTGATTTTATAATAGGCCTGGTTTTTGTGTATTTATTTTGAGTGAAACTCAGTTTTAAGGACGTTTATATCATAACCTTTTATCAACTGAGTCAAAACTTACGGACTACAAAAAAATTCTTTTCTCACATTCACGTAACGATTTCAGCGATTGGGTTTGATAACAAAATCGCCTTTAAAGTGGTTGTTCCCTAGTCTACTGTTAACTACATGAAAAATGAATATTCTAATATTACAAAAAATACTTCATTAATACAACCTATTATCCTGTTATTCAACGATATAAAAATATTACTGGAAAGTATTTAAAAATAATAATTTTTAAGATACAATCCAAACAATTGTTCCTTTAAAGGATATATAAAAGGGGCTTACATGGTAATAACTCAATTGTTAAAAAAATATACAATTTAATAAGAACTGATTTTTTATTTTATATTGTTAGAAAAGTGTTCACTGAAATAATATTTGGAGCCATTGTTAATATTTCTACTTTTTAATATAACCACTATACAGTATAGTTAGGAAAAAGATATTTTAAAATGGAAGAATTGAGTAAATATTTTCACACAACAATTTGAAAAGTTTTATTTATATTAAAAAAATACTACCTGAATATGTTTATATTTAAAATATACCATAATAAGATAACATTTACCTGTGGGCTATGGAGCTTGATCAAATTTTTGGCTGCAGGGCTGACAGTGCAATAGGTTTTGGTCAGAGCTTCACTACGAAGAAGTCTCCTTCAGAATCTGTCTGCCGTGTTGTACTATGCATTTCAAATTTCACCCCATCAGCCCCCTCTTCCTTATTCCTTAACGAGAAGAGAGGAATATGTCGGTATTCCAGATATGTGGCTTCGTTAGCCCCCTCATTATCACCTCTCTCTTCCCTCCTGGTGGACGAAATGATCGTGACGTTGAAATAAATCCCCCTCCCCCCCACCTATTCTTGTAAATAATAAACAGCATGGACTTTGATGGATGGACAGGAGTATGCCGAAGAGGGTAAACTTCCCGTCAGCTACTTTCTTTCCTTGCTATCATTATGTTTACATGCTATGGCTTTTGTTTTGTTTCCGGTAAGATGAAAGAGTTATGAACCTTTTTTTTTTCTCTCTTGGGCAGTATTAATATTTATCATTCTTAGAAATACATTAATAATGTTAAAGATATGATTGTAAAGGGGTACATTAATAAAGGTCAAGATATGCTGGGAAGTTAAAATATATGAAAACATCTCAAGATATGTTAGGGAAGGAAGACCTTAATAAGGGTCGTGATATTGTTCCAAGGGATACCTTAATAGAGGTAAGAATTAATTGGAAAGTAATACAATTAGAAAGATTAGGATAAGATTTGAATCTGTCTGATTAATATGTATTTTCAAGTGAAACGTTATTAATAGTACTTTTATCATAAGGAGTTATATAAAAGTGTTGATTAATCGCTACCAAGTTAGGATGCCAGATTTTCCAAATTAAAATATGTTTTTTTTAGTGGTAGTAGGAAGTTACTTATGTATAAGAAATTCAAACATTAGAATCCTTTTGTGCTTAGAAGATATTTGGATGTTGATTTTTACGATCATTTGATGGAATGGGAAGAAGGGAGTAAATAATCTTGGTAACATAAATATGGGCAGGAACAATTGATTTTTTTTATGTTATGAAAAGTTAATATTTATCTGTTATACATTTTAAAGTCTCTTAACCTCTATATGTTCATCCCTTAAACAGTGTCGCCAAAACCTACTTTATGAACAAAACAATGGAACTTGGTGTCCTAAACCTATTTTTATCTGTACGAATGACAGCCACATTCGATATAGTACCCCGCCGCCCCCCTCCCTAAATATTAAAGAACGTTTGGCAGCTCTATTAACAAAAAGGCCATATAAAACAATGGCGGGACCTGGAATTTATTAAAGATCAATCAAACCAAATTCATTGATCGACTGATCTAACTCTAAGGCATCATTCGCGCAGTCGACTGTACTACCGATACAGAGAGATTGGGGCTTTAATTTCTGCCAGGTAAATTGAGTTTATTTTTTTCTAAATGGTTTTCCACTTTAATGTGGGTCCACTTCCTCTGAATTTAAACTTCCTCATTCCTAACACTTTAAGGTTATTATCGCAAATGAATTTGGCCCACATCGGTAGTAAAACGTGGCACCAAACACTTAAAAAGCTCAATTTTAATGAAGTGACTAAAAGTGAATATATTCATCCTGATTTGTAAAGGTGTAAATAATATGCTATTTCATTTGCACAAAACTACATTTTATGTAAATTAAACAGCAAATATTTTGTAAGTTTCTGAAAATATAATAATTATAATAAAATATTACTTTAATATATATTTGTATATTACATATAAAAATGGCCCGCTGAAATGATAGAGCTAGCGATAAATGTTTGTAAGTGTATGTACTAAACTATATAAAATGTGTTGAGGTTAAAATATACTTACCTCAAAACGTATTTTACGATTCAAAATTATTGGTGCTATACCTCTCTAAAATATTGTGAAAATAGCTGTAAATAACTTTATTATTGAAAAAAAAAATTATATATTTCGCCTTTTACGAATAAGTAAGTCATAGGTGAGCTTTCTCACCAGCAATATCCTCACCCATAATCCACACCCATTTTTTTTTATTTAGAAGATGTCATATAAATCGACATATTTTTTTGCCATCCTCCTCTTATACAATCTATTTTCACGATCTGGTGACCTTCAGAATCCTGGAGTTTAGTGTTAAATTGCATGTTACGATGTAGCTTTATGACACGTTATGCCATCTCAGTCCACAATCGAAAATTGGCTTCCAAAGCCCTCTGGCCTTTTGAGGTGAAGGGAAAAGTGGGGGACTGGCGGCACGTTTTCAATAAGTTCCCTCTCGTTTCACGAAAAGGGAAATTGATGTCGGAAATGCTAGTATGAATGGTGTGAGGAAAAAATAATAATTTGAATATATATATATATATATATATATATATA
>CABFVX010007351.1:19797-31416 GCA_902151425.1 Timema shepardi
ATATATATATATATATATATATATATATATATATATATATATACTGGGAACATAACCAGGATACTCTTCGAGTGTCCGATAGCCTAAGCCGTCATGAAATGACAATGATGGGATATTCGGTCTCCCTTGGTGCTCAGCTGTACTGAGTTATTTTTCCTAAATATTTTTTTTTCCACTTTCACGTCACGTAAATAGTAATGAACTTAATCTAAATAAGGCCCTCCTGTGACTCTATGTATACAACCTGAACGATTAGTAAGATGCAGTAATAAAAAGATGGCGGAACATTATGAAATATTCCTGGTGAGCCCTTCTACACAAATTTGGGTGTATGAATATAAAGATTCTTCTTGGAAGAACCATAACTGACACAAGAAATACTATATTATTTCATAAATGCATACGCTAAGAAATGAGGTCTGCAGCTGTCACTTTTGATATACATTTTCACTATCTATAAAATAATAATAATATTAATATAATAAAATGCTATAAATATTGACAGTAAAATTTTATTATTTTATTTTTTCTAAGTGTTAGCTTTCATATGTCTACTATATATAGGTGTATTGCCTAAATTAGTGTACCTTTAAGGACATTTTGATATACCCTAAGAAAAACAATTTTCAGAAACAATTTTTATAAAACTCAAAGCTGAAAGCAGTAACGACGCAATCAATATTATAACCTCTTCTTTTGGCTTTTATTGAAAATTTTGAATATTTATGGGAAATATTTCCCTCTAAATATGACCAAGATTTAATATTAAAATATATTTATTAAGTTGGATTCAAGCAATATTTACACTATGAATAAATTATTATCTATCTTTATTAAATTTAATTTAATCACTGGGTATACACCTATTAGTTCTTTGTCTTATTGGTTTATACATTTTCCAGATTGATTTAACTCATAAAACGTTACTGTCTGTACATCTCGTAGCAATATTATTATGCACTTTAAACCTATTTTGTATTAAGGTAATTTTAGCCTCATAAAAATTATATAAATTACATTTAATAGAAAAATATGTTCAAATGGATAAATACTTACCCTATTAACCCTCTTTACAAAACACCGATAACCGCCTTTCAAAATTTCAAGATATACATAATCCACGCCATATTTTATGTTAAATCGGTTTGTAAGTCGTATTCTGATATTATTTATTCGTTTAGGAAGTGAACGTTAAATACTCCAGCCCAAAAAAGACTTGAATAATAACTCAGACGTCAATATAATAATTGAGACCATTCAAATCCAAACAATTTGCAAATAAAGGTCGATTTATATAAAAAAAAAATATGTTATACATTAATATAATCCATATTATATTTGTTTTCAAATATCAAAACCAGACATAACATTCACCGTTCCCCCCGCCCCCTTTACTTGAGCGTCCATTACAAACAATTAAACCTTCCAGTAAATCATCTCATTTACAGGGGTACGAAACGCCCCCGCGCGACATAAACACAAAAGAAGGGGCACATAGGGTAGTGAAACAGTGAAGGGAGGTTCTAGGGGAACAGGGGGTACGGTAGGACAAAACAGATAATGAACGAAAGTGACGACGTCATCCATACATCACAACTGCGTCCTCATCTGCGCCATGCACCCTCGACATGTGTGTCATGTGTGTGTGTGTGTGTGTGTGTGTGTGTGTGTGTGTGTGTGTGTATAGCCGGAATGGCATTGGAACCAACATTTAATTTCTAGTTACTAGATATCCTCTCGTGTATCCATAAAACAAATTATTGTGTTCTTTTGATATCTTGTCGATTTGGGAAGATGTGAGATAAATGTGGAGGACTTTTTTTTAAATGTATACCAATCTTAATTTATTTTCGGTATGCTCTAAAATTCAATTCTCATGACGATCCTACTATATTTAACTGTTTCTCTCTCACTTTGTCGCATTTGTCAAATTATACCAGCTGGCCTCTGCGTTTGGACATGACCATAGCCTGAATTCGAACCCTAGCCAGACCGGTCTGATAAGTTGTTGATGGATGAGTGACAGACATTCTCCGTCTCTTTCTATATGCCCTTTGACAGAGAGCAGTCAAGTTTCAGCCGCTGACCAAGCGGTTCTGAATAATGAAGTCTCGTGGATTATTGCCAGGTGATGCAATTATAGACGTGACTATACAAGTACGCTATTAAATCACGTCTTATTTCAAACTTTGCCCTTTTATATACCAATGCACGCATATTTATTCAGTACATTATTGTGTGTGTGTTTGGTGAAATGATAAAACACGGTCTCACCTGGAACATATCCCAGAAGCCCGAAACCCCTCTGGGGAGAATGGACTGGCAGCCTCCGGGGTAAGCATAAAGACATAAGGCTTTGAAACTAGGACTTAAGTTTAGAAATTTGAAATATTTTCTGACTACATAAACATATCTTATCAATTTTGACCAGTTTTAACTACCCTACTCCCTCGGTTGGAGTAACCATTAACCAATATAATATACCCTCTTTAAATTCCCGGTGGTACATTTATTTGTATACAATGTTGTCCTACTAATCAATAAATATCCAGGCACTCGTTATTTGGACTACGTATTTATGTAGGTTAAGTTATGTTGTAAGTCACATAACGATATAATGTGTGTTTTTAAACTGCACTAATATAACTCGTTTACCTCTGTTAGTTTTCAAAACGCTATGCACGTTTTGTATATTTTGATTTCATTTATAATTTAGAGTAAGTGTGATCGCATTAGCGTGGTATATAAATAGGAAAAACATTAAAATCAATTAATCCGTTTGTTATTCGAACCCAAACCAGTTCATGGCCGTCATAACCAGACAAGAATAGACTGATTTTTTTTTCCAGCGTACTCAACGGTATGATATTCCACGCAACTTATATTTATTATTGGTTTTATTTGCTACATTGAAGGCCTATAAGCATATGATCTCTTATTCATTTTATAAGTCTTTTTAATTAGATCTCACCTTGTGATTATAGAGTAAAGATTTATTTTATTACAGTACCAAAAATGTTTTCAATCATTAAGGCTATCAATTCATATATTTATGTGATTAATTATTATTTTTGTTTTACCAGCAATGGTTCGTGGTTAACTCCCCCAACAGGTTTTAAAAAGATTTTCGTAATATTTTCTCTCCCTGGTATTGATTAAATGTTTTTAAAACCCAATTAAATCTGGTTGTAGATGCTATTAAATGTATAGCACATGAATTAGCTTCTAGCCTAGGCATCAAGAATGACTACACGAATATTGCCTTTAAGAATAATTTCTGAATGGCACGCAGCTAAAATTGAATCAAATAATTTTTGCAAGGAAAACTCTTTTTTATTTTCGCGTCGACTCATATAATCTAGTACTAATAAAGGCCTGAATATTTATTTGAAATAAAGACAGTTAACGGTCTATTAACAATTTACATCCCAGTGTCAAAGTTTCTCAATGAACAATAGCCCTTTGTTTATAATTTATATTTTTTAAACAGGTTCCTATTTGTATGTCCACGTGCAAAAATCACGGCTTGATATGCCTCCTAAGCCTGTGAGTTGAACGGTTTTTACAATTGAGACGACTGGAACGGAAAAGCCTTGAGGGGGTCAATGCCAAGTCCTCGTTTCCAAGATTCATATAAAATGAATGTGTGTCCTCTCTATGTAATGCGTTTGCTGTAATACGATTAGTGATCCATACTAACTCTTATTCGGTGGCTTCAAAAGACGCGTTTGTAAAAAGGGGGAAGGTTTTGGGGATGAAGAGTGTACGGACGATTTGAGGGTTGGAACAGAGGCGTTGCCACCAAAACCGCAGCGCCGGGTAGACACCAACTGGAGGCGGTGATAAATTCAGGGACAAGCTCGTAAGGAGATGGCCGTGGATGGTGGTCCCTCGCTTGATAAAAATAAAATTCAACCCCTCCCCCTCAAATCCCCCCCAGTGATTCTTTCAACCCTCTTTGGCCTCTGACTGCTTCTTGGCACGGGTCAGCATCCCGTTTATGACAAACCTGGGGAATGTTTTAAATTACGAGTTGTTTTCAAAAGCCTTGTCTTTAGATCGGTGATATAAATATAGCTAATAAAAACAATAACACTTATTTTTTATATTTTGTTTTTAATATATTATTTTAAATGGCTAGTTTTCAGGACTTTAAATCCTCAACGACACTTGTTATTATTGTTTTATCTTGGATTTAGGTCTACTCTAGCAAGATTTCCAATTTTTTAAACTATACATAGAATACTATAGCAATAATATATTGAAAATTAACCTACATTTATAAATTTAAAAAAATCAGTTCAATTAAGTTTATTTGTAAAAATAAATGTTCTAAGCCATAACAACTTTTTTTTTTCAATATATTACTTTCACACACCTAACTAGCCATCCAGGATATCCGCATTTGACTACACTATTATCACATTAATAATTAATATTTAATGAAACCTGCTTCGGGGACTGCATGGTCCAAGGCATCTATCTCTTATTAGACTATACTGTCAATTACAAGGATATTAGGGGTTGAATCCTGGTAGGGTCTATTGAGGATGATATTTACTCACTTGTTTTACACTCCCCCTCAATGCAAATGTGGCAACATTCAACCTTTCTAATCCCCAGTTAAATGGTGTAATTATTACATATTCGTATGGACCTGGATATGTAGTAAAATATTCTGATAAAAATGCATGAAAACTATATTATGTACCCTCATTTGATTATAGTGAAAATAGAAAGCATTTAATGAAAAAAAATATATGTACGTCCAGCTGAGATTCAAAATATTACCTCCCCTTAACTGTTAGACAGCTTATTGATTAGTCCACGTTCCCGCCGATGTCAAACAAAAGTAAATCTAGTCATATGTAGTTTAGCATATTTAGGATAGCTAAATTATTGGTGAGCTACAATCATTCTTGTAATATTTATAGAGTAAAAATTAATCACAACTTGTGAATGTGGGGAATGCCAGGCCTCCACCGTGGTTCGGATCCCACGTTAAACTGTATGTCCTCCATTTCATTTCACAATCACCCTACCATTAAATATTAGCGTAAGTGCGTATAACCCTAACGGGTAGTAAGACGTGGTGCTAATAATAATAATAATAATAATAATAATAATAATAATAATAAAGAGTAAACAAAATAGAGTTAGAGCAATACAAATTGACCAAATTTCTAGGAATCAAAATAATTAGTTTAAGGAAGTTTTCATAAATTAAACTTGAAAAAGATTAATGCTAATATCATAAAATGTTAAAAAATATTCTTAAAAACTATAATTTTTTAAACACAATATAATAAAAGTTGTTAATTAGAAATATAGGTATATCTCGAAACTAAATCAAAATTAAGTATTAAGTAAGCTTGAACATATTACTATAATTATTCTGTTAAGTTTTATTTTGCAATTATCAGCTTATATTTAAACAAACCAATGAAAATATAGACATGATTATGTTTGAATTACCGAAAGCACTTGTATTTGTTATTATTATGCTATAAATGCTTATTATTTCAACAAAAGCACTAGGTAGATGACCTCAATAAACTGTATTTAAAATTAAAAACATTACCAAAATGAAAACAACGTATTATAAATTTATATTAGACCTACCGAATAGTATAAATATTTTTTTGTCTTATTGTGTGAAAGAAATGAATAGATGGGCTTAACACTTTTTTATTTTTGCCTACTGGTTGTAATGAAGACAATGCATTTTAAAGAGTAATGACAAAATTGATGAGATAGAAAGTTATATATTCTACCGTACCACTCAATTATTCTATACATCTAGTTTAAATGTTAGCTTATAATTATTTACAGTCTAGCTTGCACTAAACCAAACTCTTGTAAAATTTTGAGCTAATTCATAATTCTCATATTGTATGTTTTGCCAGTAACTAAGAAGGTCATGGATAGAAAAACAGGTCAAATGTGATTAATTTAATTGCTAAATGCCTATACACTTTCCCTCTACTTCATCTCAAATACGTTACTTCTGAGATCAACCTTCCTCATCCTTACCGTACTAATATAAATAGTTGTTATCCCGGGTGCGCAGTAAGAAGTAGCTTCCTCGATGCCAATTCAATGGTAAAATCTTACTACAGGTCGTTAGTATATTCAAAACGAGATTACTAGTCATCTAAACAATTCGAAACAGCATTAAACACACATGAAGGGAAAAAATGAATGGATAGAATAATGTGTGGAAAACCAATTTATTCCTGCCGCAACATTAAAACAAAAAATATACCTACAGAACAATCAGCATTCATACAAAATTAAATTAATCATAAAATTTGGTGGCGAGTTTGCATGAAGTGTTTGCTCATTAATTTTACTATTTATATAACTTTGTAGTAAAGGTAAAACGAAAATAATAGTTATCTGACCGTGACATAATTATCATTCTCCCATGAATATCATATAAGTGGGAGTAAGGATATGGAAGACATAATATATACACACAAATATATACATAATATACCCTTTATATAGATATACGAGTTTAGAAACTATTTAGTAAAATATTTACCTTAGTACACACGTCTTTGGTTTAAACCCAGTACATATCACATCAGATACAACCCAGATTATACTATCGATGGTTATGCCCACGTACCCACCAATGTGGATATATTTCGAAAAGTAAATAAATTAATATATATTATCTTACGCATTAATCTTAAACTAATGAACTACCCATAGAACTATCTGATTAATTTTACGTCAATGCACTTGAGGAGCGTCACTGACACATCCTTCGTATTTCGATACCATCGTAAGTAAATTAAAGCGATAACTAACTACCATCACTTGAATTCCCCCAATTACCTCATCCCCTTTTAACTTTACGATCCCTTGTTCAATCTCTGCAAACAAATGGGCAATTATTATATACATCTAATTAATACCACAGTCTATGTGCAAACACAAATACCTTCATCATCGCAGTCGAAATCGCCATATCGCAAGGTCCGTGAGGATGGCATTGTGTGATCCCAGGACTTGGAGGATAATGGCAATGTAACGTGTCCTTGTATTGGACGATATCACGTGGTTCGTCGGAGACCAATCATTGGATAATGGTGAGTGGCTTAATTTGGGTCATTTGCAATGACGGTATCAATGGGTTAATGATAAGGGAACCATAGTTCAGTTCTGATTGGAAGGAATCTTTTAACATAGATTAATATTAATTAAAAGTTAATACTTAGAAATTTTGTTCAAAAAATATATAAAAAGAGTTGCTTAGTGAATTAGTTAAGATAGTTGATGTATTCAATTAAAATTGTAAATCAAAATATATAATTAGCTTAACTATGGTAAGAACATATTGTTGATTTGATTTACAATTTCAATTGCTTACATCAACTATCTTAACTAATTCATTAATCAACTCTTTTTAGATGTTTTTTGAACAATATTTCAAAGTCATAACTTTTAATTGATATCCACTCCTTACTTTTATTCTGTTTAGTATGTTCTCTAAAATGTTAAATATGAATGTGTATATATATATTTTCTCCGACCCCTTGGTGAAAAATAATTGTGATCGTTAAAAAAAACTCTAACGCGAGATTTCGATTAATGTCTACGTTTTATGACCCCCTGAAACCTAAATAACTTATTTTTGTGAAGCCATTTGTCTCTGTCTGTACTTCTGTATGTCTGTACGTATATTTTTCTGACAATATGTTTGTCAGATTGTATCTCAGCCTAGAACCGAAATCATTTTACCGATTGGGCTAAAACTTGGTATCTAGTATTTTAATAATATTTCCCCGAGTAGGTTTCTTAATAAAATATCTAACCCTAAAATTAAGAGTACACCAGGACAAAAAGAGATATTTTTTATTTCAAAATATACTTTTGTGATTTTGAATAAATTTGATTTACAGGCACTGTTTAACATTACAACAAAAATGGCAAAACTCACTTTCCCGTGAAAATGAGTCTATGGGTATTTTAAATTAGCGGAAATATACAATTTTGATCATATATCTGCAACTATTAGAGATACGAGGTAACGTAACACTGTACCGTTGTAGTACTATTAATAATACTCAGCAGCGCGTCTTACTACCCGTTTGGTTTATACGTTTGTAGAACTAAATAATAGTAAAAATACTTCTAAATCAATTTTTCTACAACTAGTAGTTTCCGGATATCAATAAAATATAATATATAATTTGATGCAGCTCTTTGAAAATTAGGATTGATTATTATGCTCTTTGGTGGACAGATAATATGTTCCTCTTTTCTAAAAGTTCTGTGAATTTCATTTACGCTCTTTGGTAGAGTATTTATACGATGATATACATTATTTGGTTTCACAAATCTTACGAGATTTTATTAAACGTCTCCATTTTAAGTTAACGAGAGAAAAAAGTGTGTGGTACTTAATACTATTTATTTTGCTGTTAAAACTGATGACATTTTACTTTGTTACTAGTATTAATTAGTAGTTATCGATCTTAGCTATAAAAAGTTACAGCTTCAGATAACATGACTACTTATAAATCTATGTTGTTTTAGTAATTTTTATAATTGCTAAAAAGGTTCTTTCCTATATAAATCAGTTTGAAAATACCATTAAAAATTAAGTGATGTTTATAGTTCAAATTTTCATAGGGACAGCTTTTAAAGCTATCATAATTTATCTACTTTCACGTATTGATATGTAAAGCGATGTGATCTGCTAGGTCACTTTTGATGGAACTTATTATTTATTATAGCTACCTATACTAATAATAATAATAATAATAATAATAATAATATTTAGCACCACGTCTTACTACCCGTTCGGGTTATACGCTTTAGGTAATAATTACGCTAATGGATTAGGAATTGGCAAGGTTGAATTAGAGGAAGTGAACCCGCATTTGCGTGGAGGGAGAGTGGAAAAACATTTAGGAATACCCACCCCCAGTTCACCCGACCGAGATTCGAACCTAGATCTCCCCGTCCTCAGCGGTTGAGCTCAACATGAAGAGCGCGTTAGCCAACTACGCCACTGAGGTGGGTTAGCTACCTATAAAATAATAATTGTGATAGTTAAAGGTTTTTATTGTTGACCCTAAAAATATAGTTGGTATTTTCTAAAACATTTCCTACCAAACAAATTCCTACTCTGGACGTGCCTTCCTTTTTTTAGCATCACGTCTTACTACACGTTCGGATTATACGCTTAAGTGCTAATTACGCTAATGGGTCAGGAGTTAGGAATATTGAATTTAGAGGAAGTGGAGGGCGAGTGGAAAATCATTTAGGTAAAAACCACCCCCAGTTCACTCGACCAAGATTCGAACCTCGTCCTCCCCGTCACCGGCAGTCAAGCTCAACATGGAGCTAACGCGTTAGCTAACCACGCCACCGAGGCGGGTCGAACCGTACTTGATTACGAAAAAAAAGGAGAATTGTATCCGACCAACATTATCGACTTGTCTATATTTTTCCGAACTCCACGTCCTACTAGCCATCCGGGGTGATAAGACTAGTTACATTAAAGAAGGTAGAGAAGAGGCAGTTATAAATATAAGATGAATTGTATCCACATTTACATAAATGCAGATTATTTTCCCACATTTGATGTGTTTTTTTCGATATTTTGTCTAAGTTAATCCGAGTGTAACCTCAGTTCACCCTAAAAAGTAAGAAAGAAGCTTAAGTTGTCGAAGATCCCTAAGCTCTAACTTATAAGATAGAGCCATATAATTTCATCCAAGATAAGACTTAAACTCACTTCGGTGGTCACGTGGTCTAACGCGCCATTCTCGTGGTAAGCTACTCGTATACTAGACTGTCGATGACAGGGAGGCCAAGGTTAGAATCTCGATCGGGTGTACTTAGGGTGGTTTATTTAAATTGTTTAACACTCTCACTCCTCGCGAATGCAGGTACATTTCATACAAATCTAAACTACTGAATCCCTAAAACCAATAGCGTTATTAGTACATAAAAGAGTATAACCTGAACGCGCAGTAGGACGCGGTTTAAAAAAAAATATAAGTCTCACCATTTAAGGTGAATCGAATGTAATATACAGTGCATCTTTAAAAATTATCTTTCACACATCTAATCCTTCAATTAAACCGTTAGTTTTTTTAACCACATATCTCACAATCCGTATGTTCACACCAATGTGGTAAGGGTGAGTAAAATAAAAATGTACTGACATTCGCATGGAGGGAGATTGTTATACCATTAAAGAATAAACACCCTCAGTATATAAGGCATGGATTCAAACCACTATCTTGTCATCCAAAGCTATCCAGAAAAGATAATATAAAAATAAATAATAATTCATACATGTCCAACACAATTTATGGATTCACAACCGTTCACTTTTGTGTAAAAAGTATTATGAAATACAATCATGTGGATGAATCATGTAAAGTACGTATATTTTAAGAGTTTCATAAATTTAATATCACGTTCATTATTTATCATTTCCCTCAGATTTGGTCAAAATTCGTTACAGTGGCGGCACGTGAATTGATTACCAGGTGAAGCCATGCCTGTCGAGAATGAGCTCGTAAAATTGTTTATACACATTCATTAACTAATGCCCTTGAATAGGTAGAAATTAGAATAAATGTACTCACATTTTCATGTAGGGTAATTGGGAAACCATTTAGGAGGAAAAAATCAGTACACCATCGGTAGTATTGTTTATTACGAGGGTGACACCTTAGCTCAAGTGACCACCGATATAGATAAAATCTATTATTTTAGTATATAAATGTATTAAAAACATGTTTTGTCAGTTCCCCCCTTACCCCCTCAGCAATATGTAACCAGTAGCTCTCCAGTGTAACCTTATAGTCTTGATTAAAGAATCGGGTATTTGAGAGGTTTCGTGCCATAGAGCCTTACGACCCCGTGCGGCCAATCACTGCCCAGACACGTGTCTAAAAAAGGAAGATTGGAGGTAGGTAGCTACATCCGGCAGAGCTGGGTCACTAGTTTGTGCCGGATGTCAAGTCAGGTGCGCAGGGCAAAGGAAATTCACCCAATACCCCTGATCGTATTTCTTCTGATGGGAGCCCAGATCACTGTGCCTTATACTGGCACAACCACGCCACTAAGATAAAATGGCTTAAATATTTGCTATAAGGATTAAAAAGGGGGAGCATTATTAATTAATATATTTACAATAGTGTGGAGGAGGAGTGATAACTCATTTAGGAAAAAATTATACTTCTTAAGAATTTTATATGACTTTAATACGGATCTTATCATCATTGGTGAACCAGACAATATGAGGACTACTGCCTTTGTTGATGTTGATAACTGTGGTAGACATCACTGATCTAATGATATTTGTGCATAGCATTTTTCTACCCGTTCGGGTTATCCATTTATATTACATTACTGGAGAAGAGACAGTTATTATAATATTCCAACAATCTAGTAGTGGGGGCAATAGGGAGTTCAGACCCCCCTAGAGGGGCTCTAAATATAAGTATGGTGTGTTTTTAGTGTCCAAAGATATAGTTACCTTTTCTAGTTGACCACTTCAGTAGGAAGGAAAGGGTCATACCATTACACAAAGAGCCAATTAAGGCGAACAATGGGGGTAATTAATTGATTGTGAGGGTGGGG
>CABFVX010007352.1:9942-23599 GCA_902151425.1 Timema shepardi
CCTCCCTAGTTGACTTGACTAGGTTCTAGAGCTCGACCATGTCCATGAGCCTCCCTAGTTGACTTGACTAGGTTCTAGAGCTCGACCATGTCCATGAGCCTCCCTAGTTGACTTGACTAGGTTCTAGAGCTCGACCATGTTCATGATCCTCATGTAACAAGCAGGCTCTATAGTTGTGTTTTGTCGGTATGTTGGAGAGAGAAGGATGCACATGTTTTGGAGTTCACTAAAAGTGTAGTCCCAAGCACTGATAGCCCCTACTTGTCCCAAGGGCTTAAAACAATGGTCTAATGAATGTAGCGGCCTGTGGGTCTTGGCCAGTCCTAGCTTTGTTTGACGAGACTATACTACCGAGTGTCCTGGTACAGTCCTGTCAAGTAAGGCTCGACCTGGTAACGACACCATGTTCTGACGTGTGTTCTCCAGTGTGTACCGGGACTACGTGACAGCCCAGCTGGGGGTCCCCCGGCCGGAACTGGGGGTGCTCACTCTGTGGGAGCAGCTGATCAGGGTGGACGAAGCCAAGCCGGTGCTCCAGACGGAGGTGGTGCTGCTGCACTTGGAGCGAGCGCCAGCTCTCAACCGGCATGTGTGGCCGCTGGTGCTACTGCAAGAGTGAGCTATGTCCACTATTAGTTCCGTAGACATGGCCTAACCACCATACCCCTCTAGGGGCCATGGCCTGGCCACCGTACTCCTCTAGGGGCCATGGCATAGCCACCGTACCCCTCTAGGGGCCATGGCCTGGCCACCGTACCCCTCTAGGGGCCATGGCCTGGCCACCGTACTCCTCTAGGGGCCATGGCCTAGCCACCGTACCCCTCTAGGGGCCATGGCCTGGCCACCGTACTCCTCTAGGGGCCATGGCATAGCCACCGTACTCCTCTGGGGGCCATGGCATAGCCACCGTACTCCTCTGGGGGCCATGGCCTGGCCACCGTACTCCTCTGGGGACCATGGCCTGGCCACCGTACTCCTCTAGGGGCCATGGCCTAGCCACCGTACCCCTCTAGGGGCCATGGCCTGGCCACCGTACCCTTCTAGGGGCCATGGCCTAGCCACCGTACCCTTCTAGGGGCCATGGCCTAACCACCGTACCCTTCTAGGGGCCATGGCCTAGCCACCGTACCCCTCTAGGGGCCATGGCATAGCCACCGTACCCTTCTAGGGGCCATGGCCTAGCCACCGTACCCCTCTAGGGGCCATGGCCTAGCCACCGTACCCCTCTAGGGGCCATGGCCCCTTCCAGCTCTTGATAGTAAAAGGAAACTAATATTTACTCTGTTGTAAAGTAATGCAGCTCTGATTAGAACAGACTTTATTAAAATACTAGAACGTTTTGTGGCAGCCATTCATGGTAACACTTTGACATATTATTATTATTATCAGCTTATAGTTATTGATATCAAAAGTGACAGCTGCAGACCACATGGCTTGCCGTATGAATACATGACGTACTACCTGAAATGTTCCCCCCTGGGGGTGTGTTGATCTAGCAGGTACTCCGCCCCACAGAGCTCGTACGAGTGTGTTGCCCTAGGTCAAGACTCGGACAATGCCGTTGTGTCTCTAAGGCTGAAGCCCATGTTGTCGTTCGTTGAGCCCGGAGAGATCTATTTCCACGGTCTGGAGCAGACCGAGGACTGCACGGTACGGACTCTCGTCGACGATCATTCTAATACAACCAACATTCACATCTAAATAGAACCAAGATTCAGTGGAATTTAAACAGAAATTTAAATCTAAAAATCACTTATGAGTAATTACACTTTTATTAAAAACTAACAAAGGTTGACCTGGTGGTATAGGGGTAAGGTGTCAGTCTTCTGTGCTGGCGGCCGGGGTTCAATCCTCGGTCTCGGCACAGATTTATCTGATTACCAAACCCTTCCTTCACCTCTGACAAGACATCTTGTGAATGTGGGGAATGCCAGGCCTCCACCGTGGTTCGGATTCCACGTTAAACTGTAGGTCCTTCATTTCATCTCACAATCACCCTACCATTACACATTAGCGTAAGTGCGTATAACCCGAATGGGTAGTAAGACGTGGTGCTAATAATAATAATAAAATAAAGAAATTTGCCGATTTGCAAACATTAATAATCTATTCATTTTTAAACACAAATTTTTAGGTGTCTTTTTTTTAATAAGGTATCTAATTAAAGTGTAAAATCTAGCCTCTTATTCTCTTTGGATTTAATAAATTTAATTAAAATAGCTTCAGCTTGGATTTAAAAATATTCAAAGCCCATTATTTTATTAAAAATTAGTTACATTTAGCAGGGACGCGTGAGAACAATTTTTTTCAATTCGAGACGAGAATATAAAAAAAGTATCGAGAAAAGAAAATGTCCTTCGAAAGTAAAAAAGACTTAAATTATATTTATTAAAGTAAATATATAATTTATAGAGTTTCTTTTTGCCATTTGATCTGGCACTTGCTATAGATTGTCCTATTGTTCATTCAAACCCTTAATATATAACTGGTTCACTTTTTAAATGCAATTAATAAAATAATGATAGGTAGTTACAATGAACACAGTTTATAATTTAATTTTGTAGTGTAACAGCTTATATTGAAGAAAAACTATATTTATAACCAAAATATTTCTTAATGAAGGCGATTTTTGAGGGGGTATTGCAGCCTATTTTTGGGTTACAATGCTATTATTGGAAATAATAAATTCCCGCTTTAGTTTTTTTAATTTCTGCGGGCCCATTATTTGCTGTTTTTTTTATCTCTCGAATTTTCGAGATTCATTTTTTAACTTTAGAGACAAGATCAAGGATATTTTTGAGTCTTGCACGTCCCTAATAAGTGTAAAGCAAAGCTCCAGGTTTGATTATAAATTGAAGATGTCGGACTCACGCGGGCTCGTCTGTGTCTGTCGTAATATTAAATATAATGTCCGGGTATTTAAATTAAACAAAACTTGATGGACAATTCCCGAGGAGTACCTACCATAGCCGTGAGAAGGAGCCAGTTAGGGACAGTCATGTGAGGAGGAGGATATTGACGGGGNGACAACAGTTTTCCTTTATCAACTGAAAACACGCCGGGTAGTAAACTCTCAAATCTTAAGTTTGTTAATCACCGCGTCTTTCTGTCCGTTCAGATTATACGCTTATGAACTAATTATACTAATGGCTTTAGTGATTAGGAAGGTTACTTTTAAAGAAAGTGTACCCGCATTCGCATGAAGGGAGAGTGGAAAACTGTTTTGTAAACAAACCCTCAGTAGACTCGACCGAGAATTGAACCTTGGATCTCTGTCATCAGCAGTCTAGTCTACTGAGAGAGTAGTGTCTTAGACTATGCAACCACCGAAGTGGGTCTAATATTAAGTTATACTAGCAATATTTCCCATCTATATTTTAACTTGTGAGTTATTTAACATAATCTACAAGGTAAGGGGGAGAAATCCGCCCTTAGTGCTCCTCGAGATTGAACCTCGACGTCACAGGTGATTCAGTCTTGACGCCCAAGACCACATGACCACAGGTATAGTTATTGTTAACATTGTTCATTGTGGTCCACAGGACAGTACCAACACCTTCCCTTGGAGTGGGGTCGTGGCCTGCAGACAGAAGAGGGGGTGGTACCCCGCTGGGGTCTACTACCAACCTGATGGACTCTGCGGATTCAAGTACGACACACACGCTGTCAGCGTGGTGGACATCCTGCCTCATATCCGCGCAACCATGGGTCAGTGGGGCTTTGCCCCAACTAGTGGTGACATTGGACTTCAGACGATAGTACCAACCATGGGTCAGTGGGGCTTTGCCCCAACTAGTGGTGACATTGGACTTCAGACGATAGTACCAACCATGGATCAGTGGGGCTTTGCCCCAACTAGTGGTGACATTGGACTTCAGACGATAGTACCGACCATCTCTATAAGGACCTTAATTTAGTGATGGGTCCTTAGCATCTTTGAATTCCTAAAATATTTAGAAATATTATGAATTTGAGTACTAAAAAAAATATTTGATATTTAAAACTGTAAGTACAAGAAACATTATAATCAGATAAGTCAGGTAAGCTAACCACTAACCTAACCCTAGTCACTGTCTTGTGTCCTCCAGACGAAGGTTCTAGCCCCGTGAAGGCCCCATTCTGTGACACCGTGCAGTGTCCCCTGGGCCCTTGTCTCAACTCCTCTGCCCTGTGCGACGGTGTACCCCACTGCCGAGACTCTATGGACGAGAGTCTGTTGGTGTGCACAAGGAGGAAGAGGGAGTGTCTCCAAGAGCCGAGTGATCCATCCTGTGGTTAGTTGCACAACCACATCTGCCCCAGGGGCCCCGTGGTCCAACACATCTGCCCCAGCGGCCCCGTGGTCGAACACATCCTCCCCAGTGGCCCCGTGGTCCAACACATCTGCCCTGTGGTCGAACACATCTGCCCCGGTGGCCCCGTGGTCGAACACATCTGCCCCGGTGGCCCCGTGGTCGAACACATTTGCCCCGGTAGCACCGTGGTCCAACACATCTGCCCCGTGGTCCAACACATCTGCCCCAGCGGCCCCGTGGTCGAACACATCCTCCCCAGTGGCCCCGTGGTCCAACACATCTGCCCTGTGGTCGAACACATCTGCCCCGGTGGCCCCGTGGTCGAACACATCTGCCCCGTGGGCACCGTGGTCCAACACATCTGCCCCGTGGTCGAACACATCTGCCCCGGTGGCTCCGTGGTCCAACACATCTTCCTCGGTGGCCCCGTGGTCCAACACATCTGCCCCGGTGGCACCGTGGTCCAACACATCTGCCCCGGTGGCCCCGTGGTCCAACACATCTGCCCCGGTGGCACCGTGGTCCAACACATGTGCCCCGGTGGCTCCGTGGTCCAACACATCTTCCTCGGTGGCCCCGTGGTCCAACATATCTGCCCCGGTGGCACCGTGGTCCAACACATCTGCCCCGTGGTCGAACACATCATTCTCGCGATAGACTGACACAGAGATTTGGCTTCGAATCCTGGCTGAGTCCACTGAAGGAGCTTTTTTTAGATCGGTTTTTCTCCTTTTCTCCATGCACGTGTGGGTACATCTCCCATAAATTATACCTTTCTCATCCATAACACATCAGCATAGTTAGTACATATGTGTAAAGTCTGAACAAGTAATACATAAACACTTTTTTCTGAGCTCCATTTTGTGCTGCTCTATAATATTTATTTAACGACATGGACCATGAATATATTTATTTATATTTGGAAAAAGGTTCAGGAAAGTTGGATATAAACAGGAATAGGATCCTTGAATCCTAAATATTACTTCTTATTATAAAAGTGAGAAGAGGTTTTCCTTATAGAGATATATATTCACATCCTTTTCCTGTGTCAGTCCTTTATCTTATTCCTTTACATGTTCTTGGCCAAGTATCCAATCATTCTTTACCAATTGCTTTTTGCTTCCTTTTTGTGTTTTTTTGGTTTCCTCTTTTAGTAAATTGTGTTTCCCCACTCCCTCCTGTTGAGTTCCGATAGAATGAAACCTAGGCTGGGGGATTGGGCGGTGACGATCAATTTTCTTTAAGAGACGTCCATTGGCAGCAGTGTAAAGTGTGAACTGTGTTCTTCTTTTCATTGTAACAGCCATATTGTGATCTTTACTATGTTTCTATCCACCTTTCCTGTACCTTCCTATAAATGTAATAAAACTATAATCTATAACCTGTCCTTACATAGAACCAGATCTGAACGTTCCATGTGGACGTATAGCCAGCGCCTCCTGTGTTGTAGTGTGTCGCACGGGTCAACTAAGGTGCAGGAACAGGCGGTGTGTGGACAAGTCTAACTTCTGTGACGGGGTGGACGACTGTGGGGATGCCAGTGACGAGCCGAGCACCTGCGACTGTTCGGACTACCTCAAGATGGCGGCTCCGCGCCTCGTCTGTGACGGGAAGTGGAATTGTCTCAACAAGATGGACGAGAAGGATTGTGGTTGTCATGACAACACTTTCCAGTGTCCCAAGTGAGTGGGGGTAACAACGTGCGGGGCTGTCGCGGCAGGTCAGATATTCTCCTGAGGGGGGGAGGGGTGTAGGAAGGAGAGAACTGTCTGCTCTCTCCAGGGTGTCACAGCAGGTCAGATACTCTCCTGAGGGGCGGGCGTAGGAAGGGGAGAACTGCCTAACAACCCTCCAGGGTGTCCACATGTCGCTTGGCTGGCTGGCTGGCTGGCCAGACCCTTGTGAGGGGTCGGCAGTACATATCCGGGCCAGGGGTACCTGGTCAGAGAACCCCGCTGGGAAACTTGGGGTGAACCCTGAGCAGACCCTAGGGCTGAATGGAGGGGTCAACTTCTCCCGTCCCTGGAGACAGGATGTAACTAGGGGTTTTCCTGAGGTACCCAATGAGGTCCTACTAACACAGGTTCGGTGACGTGAACACCCGAGGGGGTGGCCACAGTGGGTTTTAATAACCCCGGGTTGGTGGTTGCGTTCTCTCATTGCTTGTGATCTCTATTGATCACACATATGTAGTTCACAATTTCCCCATATCCATCACAGAGACTGCCTTAATATCAGAATGAAGAATGACCCTGGATATCTCAGTGTTAAGAGCATTGTTGTACTGAGCTAAAGGTCCCGGGTTCAATTCCCGTGTCCAGGTATCATTTTTAACTTTAAAGAATATGAGTGTGGAATGTCAAGGTAAAACTGTACCTCGATGTTGTAACAGAGTGTACAGTTAATCTCTGTTTGTGTGTTCATAAGACTATACCTCGGTGTTGTAACGGACTGTACAGCTAATCTCTGTTTGTGTGTTCATAAGACTATACCTCGGTGTTGTAACGGACTGTACAGCTAATCTCTGTTTGTGTGTTCATAAGACTGTACCTCGATGTTGTAACGGACTGTACAAGTTAAACTCTGTCTGTTTGCAGCACAAGTGTTTGTGTCGCCAGAGACTTTGTGTGTGACAACGAGAGGGACTGTCCTGGGGGGGAGGACGAGATGGCCTGTGTGGCCCTGAGCAACACCATTGGGGACATGATGTGAGTAGTAGCAGCTATACCGTGTTCACTGTGAGTAGTAGCAGCTATACCGTGTTCACTGTGAGTAGTAGCAGCTATACCGTGTTCACTGTGAGTAGTACCAGCTATACCGTGTTCACTGTGAGTAGTAGCAGCTATACCGTGTTCACTGTGAGTAGTAGCAGCTATACCGTGTTCACTGTGAGTAGTAGCAGCTATACCGTGTTCACTGTGAGTAGTAGCAGCTATACCGTGTTCACTGTGAGTAGTAGCAGCTATACCGTGTTCACTGTGAGTAGTAGCAGCTATACCGTGTTCACTGTGAGTAGTAGCAGCTATACCGTGTTCACTGTGAGTAGTACCAGCTATACCGTGTTCACTGTGAGTAGTAGCAGTTATACGGTGTTCATTGTCATATCTACAAGTAAAGGTGTGTGTGAATGTTACAGTAATGGTGGCACCATCGTGATGCAGTCGTCAGGTGTATGGCACACCTATTGCTCCCCACACCTGTCTCCGGACCACCTGGACACCTTCTGCCACACCCTGGGCTTTGAGCGAGCCACCACTCTTACCCCCCTCCCTCACAAGGGACAGGGACAGACGGTGCTGGTCCCTGAACAAGACCCTTTCACCTCCGTCAGGCTCAACAACCACACAACCCTGACCCTGAGAGGAACAGACAGGTCCCTGGTCGTGGCCAGGGAGGATACTAGAGGTGCTTGTGTCCCTCTGAGGGTCAGGTGTGTCTAGCACCACCTGCACCAACTCCAATCCCCTCATAGCCTATTATTCAATCATCTGCTCTTTAAATTTGAAAAGATTTCAACTAAACATTTTCTTGTTCTTAACCAACGTCGCCTCCTTCACTTAGAGCAAGGAAATGATCTACTGTAGTCCCAGGCAAGAGAGTGGCCTCAAGATGTCAAGATAAACCTCCCCCCTTACCCTCCTCGTAATCTTAAAAAGTGGCCTCGAGGGGCCCTCTTCAAGCACCTTGTTTTCATAATATCGGGGCATAGCCGAGTAAAATAATTTAAATTGTTAATCGAAACTGAATTACTCGAATGATCATAATACTCTATTTCATAGTTTTCTTTGAATGTATTTATTTTGTATATTAAGGTCCCTGTGCCGATAGCTAGGTATTTATATTGTGTATGTATTTTGTAAATAGTGACTACAGTCTTTGTAAATACGAGTATTATACAGCGGTGCAGTTTTGTAAATACTTTACATAGGTATCTCTTTTGTACTTTTGTTACTTGTATAAATTAATACAATTAAATACATTAGATAATATTTTGAGAATTATTTTTCACATAAGCACCCGATTTTGTGATAACTTAGCGAATTGATCTAATCTGGATAAAGAAGGTTAGGGTTACAATTTACAAAATATACTAACATTCGCTTGAAAACCACTTTAAAGATATTAAAAAGCGGCGTCACTGTATTTGGTCAGGACTCAAACCATTCACGGGGACTTGCAGACACCTAGGTATATTGTTCTCAACTACAGATGTCGGGGTTCTGATCCTTGCTTGAATGTCTTCAGCGATCGTCTTTATCCGAGCAGCCAACCTCTCGTTATCATAGTGTATTTACAGAAACTACAAATTGTGAATTGTAAACAAGTGATGGCAGACCTGCCAAAGATTACCTGGATACTCAAATCATGCCAAGAACATTTACAACTGAATGTATACAACTCACAAACAGCCACAACGGAAAATTACCCAATTCTGCCCATTGCTGTTTATTTGAGCTTCAAAAGTTTCATTTATTGGCGTTGGAGAGCTGAGAAGAGAATCTCAAAAATGGTTATGGTGAGTTCTTAGATAAGTGATGATGGCTGTTTGTGAGCTACAGAAGAGACTCGACTATCCTACCTAAACCGGACCGGTACAGGGTCAAACAACCGCCGGATAGTACGGAAACAAATCCAGACTAAACATAAGTGCAGAATAAATATGAAATAAGAATTAATAACTATTCCAAAATATGAATTATGCATAAAATTAAAATACTATTCTTATATTCATGTAAACAAAAAAATTTTTTTTTTAAATCAATTAAATGTAACTTTTATAATTTACTGTAGAATGCAAAATGCAAAAGTGACTGTTTTGAAAATGTGTGATTGAGGTTTGTTAGCTTTACTTCTCTTCCTTGGGGTGAGGTTGCACCAATAGTACATATATATGTCGCACCAATAGTACATATATATGTCGGACCAATAGTAAATATATATGTCGGACCAATAGTAAATATATATGCCGGACCAATAGTAAATATATATGCCGGACCAATAGTACATATATATGTCGGACCAATAGTACATATATACGTCGCACCAATAGTACATATATATGTTGCACCAATAGTACATATATATGTCGGACCAATAGTACATATATATGTCACACCAATAGTAAATATATATGTCGGACCAATAGTAAATATATATATATCGGACCAATAGTACATATATACGTCGCACCAATAGTACATATATATGTCGGACCAATTGTGCATATATATGTCGGATAATAGGTGTTCTAATAGTCTGGTGTCTTTTCTTTATTACTAAGGACATGAGCATTTGGAGTCGATGATATTCAGGAAGTTCCATATACTAATGACACAAAGTTCCTGCAACGTTATGAAAATGTTTTACTCTGAGATTCTCCCATCTTATCTCTAGACTAATGCTGCTGCACTTCTTAAGATTCCCTCCTCTTCTCTAACTCTTAGATTAGGTAACTCAATAATACCTGTGTTGCAGAACACACAATTTTGAAATAAAATAAAACTATTATTTTTAATATCTCGTTTAACACTTTTTATTGTAAATCTTGTTTCATACAAAAATATGAGACAGTAAATTCAGTTATATCAATAAACACTTTATATCTATATCTACATTAATAATACATTATTTATTGCACATCGTTTGTATTTTATTAAAAGTACTGGTCATAAATGTCACAAAGTAAAATAATATAATAATTGACTTATTCCAGTTAGAAGTTTGTGGACGAAGATTGAACACCAACAAGGTCCACATTGTCGGGGAACTAGAACCAACACGTCCACACATGCATTCACACACGTTCATTAACTTTACATATACTTAGACAGCTTCGTGAACAGTCCAATTTCCTTAAGAAGAGCCTTCATAAACATTAATAACATTTTACTATATTATTATATCAATGACTTGACGTGTGAATATATGAAAGTAGATCTCTAGTGACTGTTCTGTCAGATAAGGTTCTTCCTATGAACATTGTACTGTAATTGTGTGTCTGTATATCACTGAAGTCGGTGACCTGGCGGTCTAGGGGTAAGGTGTCAGACTTCTATGCTGGCGGCCGGGGTTCAATCCTCGGTCCCGGCACAGATTTATCTGATTACCAAACCCTTCCTTCACCTCTGACAAGACATCTTGTGAATGTGGGGAATGCCAGGCCTCCACCGTGGTTCGGATTCCACGTTAAACTGTAGGTCCTCCATTTCATCTCACAATCACCCTACCATTACACATTAGCGTAAGTGCGTATAACCTGAACGGGTAGTAAGACGCGGTGATAATAATAATAATAATAATATATCACTGAACAAAGTTCTGCTCCCAACTATAAACAGAGCTCTGTGCTGACACAAATTGTCTACAAGCACAAACTGCACATGGAATCGCTAACAGCTTATTTTGTCTCTTGACATCGAACAGTATTATTATTATTATTATTTTTAATCATCTCACACGTTCAATCTAATAGCAACATCAGAGGTCGAATGGTCCAGGACATCACTTGCAATAGAATAGATTTCCAAGCACAGGGAGGTCCTGGGTTGAATCCCGGCTGGGTATACCGACGGTGTATTTACCTGAATAGTTTTTTCCACTCTTCCTCCAAACAAATTAGGATAATTTTGCTATCATTTTTTCGTTCCCCATCGCTACCTCATTAATGTAACTTTGGACCAAAAAAAACCAAACAATTATCCACTCATTGATTGTAAGGTGCAACCAATCAGTGTTACCAAATATTTTCTGTTGATCTCCGCACAAGGCTGTAGTGTTATTATACTAATAGGTTGGTATTAGGGAGCAACTAATTATACTAATTATACTAATTACTATTCAACTGCTTCTAACCCCATCAAAGATTACAATGCTATAGTCATTTACAGGCACTCGTTTGTAGAATTAAAAAATATAAATTTAATATTCAAACATTCCTAGAACACAAAACAGTGAAACGGGTCGAGTCCAGGTGACGAGACAATGTCGCTTGTTAGCTTTCCCGAGCTAATCTGCAACCTGCAACATGTCTAAACTAGTATTAGAAGGACAGATAGCACGCCTGACTTGTTCACAATGGAGGGGGTGTTCACATTCTCTCTAGAAGGGGATATTGGTACACGGTTCATTCAAAGGTACTTCACGAAGCTATTAATTCAAAATAAGTCCGTCTGGATAAAACAAAACAGGAAAAAAGGTTGCCATTTCTTGAGCGTTTGTCTTTCCCCCACCCATTCCGCAAATAGTTCACACATTCGAGGGAATCCTCTCTTTTTAGCACCGCAACATTAGGAGAATCCCCTTCCCTGAGGAATCCTCAAAATGTCAAATAATAAACGTCTTGTAATGAGAACCAGAAGATCACATTCTAGAACTAGATCTAATACTCGATTTGTTTGAACAATACAATATAAATATACAGAACAAAATACTCTCGATCTAACTTAACCTATTATCACAGCACTAAATTATTTCAGTCCACTTGTCTTAGCATAAAATATTGATTTAAAAATAATTAAAGTGGGTTTATTAATTAATTGGGTAACTATCTCCTTCCAGGCTTGGTACGTTTTAACCAAGCCGTCACTGTGTGTGTTCTAACATTAGGTTAAGACACATTTCACACGGGAGCTATCTTAATAATGGAGGTCAACTGAAACTAACAATAATTGATATTAATTTATATATTTCCTAGCTAATGGTAAGGTCAAGCAGGCCATTAAAAAAACTGATATTCGCCGTACAACGCGATGCCAGCCATTATCTGCCCCCTCCCCCCCTTAAATTCATCAGAGTATTGAAGGGGGAACTGACCCCCACACATATGAAAGGTGCAATCTCCCAAAACTGCCTCAACAATCGCATTGTATTCGGTTTAATTTGACCTCTTTAGAATATTGTCAATATCACAATAGTAAGAAACAAAGGAAGGTTCGCACTATCACCACAGCACAGCGCTGAGGAACAGGGCGGCCCCCAGCACGGAGACGAGGTCGGAGCGTGCGACACTAGCGATGCTGATTCTGGCCGACGTCTGAGTCAGGAGGGGCCACCAGTGTGTGATGGAGATGATGTTGGGGATAGCGTTGTCCTCGTCGTTCTCCGAGTATGTGATGGTGCTGGTGGTGGTCTTGGGGGTCGTGGTGTCGGACACGTCTAGGTCCTCTTCGCTCGGGAGCCAGCTGTTGCATTGTGGGAAACCTCTAGGGACAGGCGGGAAGTCTGAGTGCTCGCCGACCTTGAAAACAAGGGCCATGCCTATCTCGACATGGAACTCAATGTGGCAGTGGAACAGCCAGTAACCTGAACAAGGAACAACAAGTGAAACATGGAACAAACAGTAGCCTGGACAAGGAACAAGTGAAACATGGAACAGCCAGTAACCTGAACAAGGAACAACAAGTGAAACATGGAACAGCTGGTAATCTGAACAAGGAACAACAAGTGAAACATGGAACAAGTAGCCTGGACAAGGAACAACGAGTGAAACATGGAACAGCCAGTAGCTTGAACAAGGAACAAGTGAAACATGGAACAGCCAGTAGCTAGAACAAGGAACAACAAGTGAAACATGGAACAGCTGGTAATCTGAACAAGCAGCAACAAGTGAAACATGGAACAGCCAGTAGCTTGAACAAGGAAGAACAAGTGAAACATGGAACAGCTGGTAACCTGAACAAGGAACAACAAGCTAAACATGGAACAGCTGGTAACCTGAACAAGGAGCAACAAGTGAAACATGGAACAGCCGGTAGCTTGAACAAGGAACAAGTGAAACATGGAACAGCCGGTAGCTTGAACAAGGAACAACAAGTGAAACATGGAATAGCCAATATCCTGGACAAGGAACAACAAGTGAAACATGGAACAGCCAATAGCTTGAACAAGAAACAACAAGTGAAACATGGAACAGCCAATAGCTTGAACAAGAATCAACAAGTGAAACATGGAACAGCCAATATCCTGGACAAGGAACAACAAGTGAAACATGGAACAGCCATTAGCTTGAACAAGGAACAACAAGTGAAACATGGAACAGCCGGTATTCTGGACAAGGAACAACAAGTGAAACATGGAACAGCCAGTGGCCTGGACAAGGAACAACAAGTGAAACATGAAACAGACAGTATTGTTTTAAAAGCACAGATACTCTACAGATAACATGATCTAACGTATTCATATGAAAGTAGATCAATTCTTAGCTTTGTGGTTGTTACATCTGCACATTCCAGGACATAACTAGACTCGAACTAGGGTCCTGTCGTGGGGATCCTGGCAAAGTATAATGGACAGATTATATTCCTTCCTTAGAACTGTCAGCTACAATATTTGTATGTAACAACACATTGAGGAGGGGGGGGGGG
>CABFVX010007353.1:0-10463 GCA_902151425.1 Timema shepardi
AATTTTTTTATTGCCCTTAGCCTAGGCGCCGGGACGCCGAGCGTCTTCTAGTCTTTGGAGGTGAAGGAACAGGTCTGACGCCGAGACTTCGAGACCGAAAAACAACAAAAAGGGTTGGACTCGCGGTGGCGTCTCCCGTTTTATTGATTTTTTTTCCCTTTTCCCTTCATGTTATTAGTTTTACTGTACAGTCGCTGACATAAAATGTGTTGAATATTTCGTGAGAAAGTCATTTTTTTAAAGTCACACTCCAATGCTGTATTATCTTATTTAGGATAGTATCATCCCCCATCTACTATCTAGGATACTATATGGTTTCTAGCACCGCGTCTTACTACCCGTTTTAGTTATATGCTTATGTACTAGCTACGCTAATAGTTTGATGGATGAGAAAGGTTATATTTAAAGAGAGTGTACCAGCATTTGTGCGAAAAAACTATTTTAGAAAAACCACCCTGAGATTTGAACTTCGATCTTCCCGTAATCGGCAGTCTAGTCCACATCAAGAGTAGCGCGTTGGATCACGCACCCAGCCAAGCGGGTGTTAGTGTGTTATCCACTATATTTTCTAGATTTATATAGTTTATCATTTATCATGTTATACAGTCTATTATCTGAGTGTGATAGTACCATCCTTGAAGATATGTCTAGACGCTAGGTTTTTTTTGTGCGTTCACCTCTGTTAAATTAGTTTGTAAGTCGTATGAAGATACAACTCTGGTCTATAAAATACCCATTGATAACAAATATAAACTAAAATATATAAAAATTGGCGAAGATCACAGGCCTATATCTCAAATGCGCTCTTTCAGGAATAAAAAAAATGTTTTTACAAAACATTGTCATGACCTTTAAGAGATGAGTCGTAGAGTCTTATTTTATTTTTATTGTCGCGAAAAAGTCACTTTCTTTTATTGGAATGTCACACATGAGCAGTTGAGCTCGTTTCTTCTCATACAGAAGGAACTTGGCTTGGGCTCGCACCTACTAGATAACAAGGGGATACCTGTTAGTTCCCATGGATACGTCTTGGACTGTTGGTGGAAATCAACTATACAGAATGGGGTATAAAGTGTTGACACATTTTATAACACTATCTTTATTATTTTAACTAATAAACGCTTCAAATTAAACTTAAAATATAACAAAAGATTGACAATTTTATGAATACCAAACACAAACCCAACAAAGGAAGTTACAATCAATGGAAAGGAACTCTAAAAGGTGGAAGATTTCTGCTAACTACAGCAGCCCCATGACTTCTTTGGTGCTGACCGACAGCTTTGAAAAGTTACCAAACAAAATTCTGTATCCCTACGCGGAATTATATGATCTGCAAAAACATGTGTTTAGCAGCTGTCACTTCTGACAGTTAAAATTTAGGTATATATCTAAATGTTGACTATCAGAAGTCAGCTGTGAGCTGTCAGTCAGCACCAAAGAAGCCACGGGGCTACTGTAGGAAGTAAAATTACCACAAACGGTAAGATCCAGGAGGAAATAGGACAAAGGATATGGAAGAGTGGACAATTCAGCTGTGTGGTTAGAGATATAATCTGGCGTTGAAACATAGGCAAAGAGGCCAACACGTTGTTATATAAGGCATATTATCATCCAGTATTGACATTCGACTCTGAAACCTGGACATGGACGAAGAGAGGTTTAACTAGTTCACAGGCAGCAGAGATGAGGTTCTTGCGAAGCATTGCTAATGTAACAAGAAGAGACAGGACGAGGAATGGAATAATTAGGGATGGTTTAAAAGTTATATCGCTAGAAGAGACACTGAAGAGAAAGGGTTTACTTTGGTTATGTCATGTGATGAGAATGGAGAAAGACAAGACTTGCTTAGTAATTCCTTACAGAACAAGGAGAAGGGTAGAATACCTATTGGAAGACCACGGACAAGATGGATGGACCCAGTGCAGAAGGACATGGAAGCTAAAGGAGAGGACTGGAGACGCGTGGCTGAGGGAGAAGTTTTTGAAAGATTGACAGGAATGGAAGAGGATATGTGTGCCAGACGATCTGCAGATGTGGAAACGTCGAATGATGATGATGAGGATGACGACTCTTGAATTATTAATTTTTATGGCCACCATTATATGCGATACCTGGTTGTGTGCGTTCCTCTAAACTTGACATAACTTTGCGCAATGTCTCTTGTTGAATGGTTTCAACTTCCATCACAATTCTTCCTTCAAGTTCCTGAATTGTTCTTGGGTGAGTCACGTGGACATGACTCTTTTACATGCCCTACAAGAAAAGTCAAGGGAACTGATGTCCCCAAATCTTCTCATGAGGTTCCCCAGCAAACATTTTTGCAAAGTACCTCCATTGAAGTTAGTGCTGTGTGGGTCGTTGTCTTTTCTTGCTGGAACCAAATGTTGCAGTTTAGGGGTCATGAATGCTTAGCATTAATGGAGGTACCTTGCAAAATGTTCGCCGGGCACCTCGATTCGCGATTTGAGGACATCGCCTGGCCACCACGTTCTTCACCAGACGTAACAGCTCCAGACATTTTCTTGTGGAGCTCGTTAAAGAGTCCATTTTCACGCGACTCGCCCGAGAACAATTCAGGATCTTAAAGAAATAAATGTGGTGGAGGTTGAAACAATTCAACAATGTCTCGTATGTGATGGTGGCTCTACCAAGGGTATTATTTTAATAAAAATTAATAATTCAAGGTTATGCAGAAAATTGTCTATATTTTGTTGTTATTTTCAGTTCAATTTGAAGCAGTAAGTAGTTAAAATAGTAAAGCTATGGTGTTATTAAATGTGTTAGCACTTTATGCACCACCCTATAGTATGAGTACTCCCCTACTTCTCCCCTCCCTACATACGTTCTATAGCCTCTAGTTCCCCCTACACTCGCATTTGAATAATTCACATGTGTAATATTAATAAGACATTCTTATATTATTAACATATAATTTTCCCCAATTTATATTTATCTTAGCTGTTCTATTAGATTAACTTTCTGTGAGGTGTGGCGTCAGTTCTAATAAAGTAAATGGATTAAGGCATTTATTTTCTCCCCATCTGTTCTCAATACCCTTTCGGGCTATACGCATATTGGCCTATATTAATTACGATAGTGGAGCAGGAGTGAGTAAGCTAGAGTTTAAGAGGAAATGTAGCCACGTTTGCGGGAGGGAGAGCAAGAAGTGATTTAAGAAAAAATTGCAGAAGCAGACCTGAAAGGTATTCAAACCGAGAAATAAACCTATAACATATAATCATCAAGGTTTGATAAAACATACAATAACAGTTTTGGATGTAACTCCAGGTAGAGACAGGCATTAGGGCTGACAGACATACAGACAAACAGATACACAGACATTGGGGCAGGTAGACAGAGAGACAGAGATACATTTGGGCAGACAGACAGATAAACAGACATTTGGGCAGACAGACAGATAGACAAACATTTGAGCAGACAGACAGATAAACAGACATTTGGGCAGACAGACAGATAGACAAACATTTGAGCAGACAGACAGATAGAGATGATGCATATGGGCAGACACAATCGTATAACCCACTCTTTTTTGGGGGGGTCTGGGGTCACATAAAACGTAAAGATTAATCCTAAACTCGGGGTAGGACATTTTCATGATTACAATACTTTCACTATATAAGAAAGTAAAAATGTGTAAAAATAATTAATTTTTACATCCTTTTTCTCCCTTTTTAGAAAATACTTTTCAATTACTAAAGAATTAAAAAAAACCCATCATTTCGTACCAGATGACGTCCGTCAATGGGGGGAATGCTCCCCCCCGCCACCCCCCGCTCTTCTTTCTTCCCCATTCGAGCTACTTTACCCTTCAAGTTTGATTAATCAAATTCTTGTTCGAATTTAATCACCCGATGTAATTAGACGTGAATAGTAATTAAGTTGATTGGCTACATTCAATCAAACTGTTGGTTGGTGTCGGGACAAAAGTACACGCTTAAAAATGGAACAGTCCAAAAAAAAATGAAAAAGGAGCTTCATGCTATTATTTGGAGATGACGGCTGTTAAGTTAAACGTTCCAAAAATAGATTTACCGCTCTTTACCTTGTCTTGACCCCTCGGAGAAAGAACTATTGTGATCGTCAAAAAAAAAGGTCTAACTTAAGATTATAGTAAATGTCGACGTTTAATGATCCCATGAAATCATTATTATTATTATTTAGCATCGCGTCTTAATACCCGTTCGGGTTACGACTCTAATGGGTTAGGAATTGGGAAGGTTTAATTAGAGGAAGTGAACCCGCATTTGCGTGGAGGGGGAGTGGAAAATCATTTAATGAAAAACCACCCTCAGTTCACCCGACCGAGATTCGAACCTCGACCTCCCCGTCCTCAGCAGTCGAGCTCTACACGACTAGCGCGTTAGCCAACTACGCCACCGATGCGGGTCCCTGAAATCGAAAAAAGTGTTTATCGTGATGCCGTTTGTCTTGTATCTTTGATTATAGTCAAAAATAATTTACCAATTGGGCCAAGACTCGGTACCTATGGCTTTAATAAGGTCTCCCATTGGAATTTTTGGAATTATTATACTACTATAAAGCCACATGTCTGACTCACACACTATCATTAACTATTATTATTATCACCGCGTCTTACTACCCGTTCGGGTTATACGCACTTACGCTAATGTGTAATGGTAGGGTGATTGTGAGATAAAATGGAGGACCTACAGTTTAACCTGGAATCCGAACCACGGTGGAGGCCTGGCATTCCCCACACTCACAAGTTGTCTTGTCAGAGGTGAACTTTATCTAGATGAATACTGTTTTTATGGATTTAATGTTTTCATCCTGTTACCTTAAATTAGGTAGTATGGGTTAATGCTTAACTGTGCAAAGATACTACTAAACTAAAACATACCAAGACTACTAAGAACATTCATATTGCACACCACATCCAACTAATCAAACAAATGTCTGGTTTGCAAATGTCCATGGACTTTACTAGTTAAATAGCTCATTTCCAAGCGACCATATATTTCACTAATTAAATATCTGTTATCCAAACTACGAACGACTTCACTAGTTAAATATCTTATTTCCAAGCGAACATGGATTTAATTTAACTTTCAACATATGAGTAGTTGCTCTAGCACAGAGAACTATAACACCTTCCTAAACAGCCTTTGCTCGCTCTGAGTGAGATATTAATTTCCGACTGATCTGGAGCTAGCTATTTAATTATATTCCCCCTTGGTATTCGGGACTAGAGAGCGACTCTAGATAGCTCTCACGGAGGAGTTAACAATACAAGCCTGTCAGACCAAGTTGAATAACTCTGTATGGTATTTCCCTTTGACATCGCAACTGGTTTTATTAATTTAATTTTTTGTGCAAGCTTTGATTTCAAAAGTTTCGAAAGTTTTAATTGTTTTGATTAATATCTATTTTTATTTATATTTAGCACCGCGTCTTACTACCCGTTCGGGTTTATACGCTTTAGGTACTAATTACTCTAATGGATTAGGAATTGGGAAGGTTGAATTAGAGAAAGTGAACCCGCATTTGCGTGGAGGGAGAGTGGAAAACACCGTTTAGGAAAAAACCGCCCCCAGTTCACCTGACCGAGATTCGAACCTCGATCTCCCCGTCCTCAGCAGTAGAGCTCAACACGACAAGCGCGTTAGCCAGCTAAGCCACCGAGGCGGGTTTTTTTATTAATAAAACTCTTTCTTATTCATCTCGTACAATATAAATATTCTTGAGGAGAATTCTCTTTCCTCTCCTCTCTCTGACGCATCTATTGGCTATGTATCTTGCACTGGTGGTCACGCAGACTAAATGTGTCTAGCTTATCTAGTCTGGTTTGTCGATGATGGGAAAGTCAGGGTTTTGATTTGCGGCAGGGTTAACTTCTTAATTGGCTTCCCATTATCCTTCCTGTGGGTACATTTCCTCTAAATTTTACCTCTCCTCAACCCTAACCGTAGTAATGTAGATATGAGGACAGTCGGGACGGGTATTGAGAGGAGGTGCTGGAGGAAGTGGGGGGGAGAGGGGGGGGGGAAACAGATCTTTCTTGCGTTTGTTTTTGAAACTCAACTGTTTTCAAGTGGTCTGGTACTTTCTAAACAGAGTATTAATTAATATATATAAGTAAAATGTAACTTACCAACATTATGTGTAAATAGGCTGCTTACTGCACCCACATTTTCTTTTGAAACTATTAAGCTTACCTTGCTTGGTTACACTATGGTGTAAGATAGGATCATAGTGTAATCAGTCAAGGTAAGACTGCTACCTTGCTTGGTTCCACTATGGCGTAGATTGTAAGATAAGGACATAGTGTAATCAGGCAAGGTAAGACTGCTACCTTGCTTAGTTCCACTATGGCGTAGCTTGAAATATAGGGTCATAGTGTAATCAGTCACGGTAAGTCTACTACTTGTCAGGATAAACAGACTGTACATATTGAAGTGACTATTCATTGTATTACAAATGAGCTACTTGAATTTAAAAAAAAAATCTGTTTTAATTTTTCATGTAGAGACAGTGTTGTGATCATGAAAATGTTTTTTCTAACTCAAGATTCTTATGGATCTTGACGTTTGAACTCATGAAACCGTGTCTGGCAGTTAAGTCCATCCCTCACACTAAGAGTAGTTTACTTTACTTTTATCAGCGCGTATTATTACCTTTTCAGGCTAAACGCATACTTGATAATGGATTAGGGATAATAAAAGAAGCATTTTAGAGGTAATATAACCAGCATTTGCGTGGAAGGATGGTGGAAAACCATTTAGGAAAACCACCCTCAGTGCACCCAACCGGGATTCAAACCCTAATCTCACCGTCTGTAACAGGCCAGTCCAACACGAGGGTGACGCCTTAGACCATTCGGCCACTGAAGAGGGTTAAATATAATATAATCTATAAGATACATAAATTGCACTCAAATCCTTATAACGAACGAAATACGAGTAAAAAACAAATTGGACTTGCTATATTAAGAAAATTAGCTTTAGTTAATTTAAATTCCTTGTACAGTACAGACATCTACGTTACTAGTCAGTACTCCTCACAAACTCTCACCTCCAGTAATCCCCACACTTCCACCTCCAGTAATCCTCACAAACTCTCACCTCCAGCAATCCCCACACTTCCACCTCCAGTAATCCTCACAAACTCTCACCTCCAGCAATCCCCACACTTCCACCTCCAGTAATNCCTCACCCTCACCTTCAGTAATCCTCACCCCCACCTCCAGTAATCCTCACCCTCACCTCCAGTAATCCTCACCCCCACCTCCAGTAATCCTCACCCTCACCTTCAGTAATCCTCACCCCCACCTCCAGTAATCCTCACCCTCACCTTCAGTAATCCTCACCCCCACCTCCAGTAATCCTCACCCTCACCTCCAGTAATCCCCACTCTCTCCTCAAGACCAGTTCCTGTGCTCACGGTTACGTGGAGGGAGGTGAGATGGAAGTAATGTCGAAGGACGTTCTTCACGCGTTTGGCCAACTCCCATTTAATTTAATTAAGTGCGCCAATTAAGTATATTGCAAATCAGTGGAGCTTGTAATCGATGATTAATCAATAATATGTTGTGGGAGCCATCAGTCGCTGGGAAAACGTTACAAGCTATGTAACTCCCAGTGAAGGAGATTCTGGTAGTACAACAGAAGAGGGAACACGTGATTCCTTGAGTTATCAAATCCTCAATTCTCTTAATCCTCAAACCCTTGATTCCTTTAATTATCAAATCCGTTATTCCTTAAATCTTCAGATCCTTGATTTCTTTAATTATCAAATCCGTTATACCTTAAATCTTCAGATCAATGATTCCTTGAATTATCAAATTCGTGATTCCTTAAATCTTCAGATCAGTGATTCCTTGAGTTATCAAATCTGTGATTCCTTAAATCTTCCGATTTTTAATTCCTATAGTTATCAAATCCGTGATTCCTTAAATCTTCAAATCCTTGATTCTTTGAATTATCAAATCCTTTATTCTTTTAATTATTAGATCTTTAATTTCTTTAATTATCAGATTCTTGATTCCTTGAATTATTAGATCCTTGATTCCTTTAAAACTCAGGTCTTTAAATCCTTAAATCCTCGATTACTTGAATTTAGATATCCTCAGATCCCTGATTCCTCAAATCAACCATTACTAGAACCCTCGATTACTTAATTTCGATCCCATCAGTATTCAAATCAATTTTGTGGCGTATTTTATGGTAGTTGTATGATCTAGAGCACAGCCGCGGCAGAATTCATGAGTTAGACTTGTAGCCAACATTTGACCGTACGATTTTACAAGACGAGATTATGGTACAATTAGTACCCAGATCTTACAAGATGATATTATGGTACAATTAGTACTCAGATCGTACAGGAGGAGATTATGGTACAATTAGTACCCAGATCGTACAAGAAGGGAGATTATGGTACAGTTATTATTCAGATCGTATCACTGCAATGCCCCTTGAGACCTCTTAAATGCTCCTTTAGACCTCTTCAATGCTCCTTTAGACCACTTCAATGCTCCTTGATACCACTTCAATGCTCCTTGATACCTCTTCAATGCTCCTTTAGACCACTTCAATGCTCCTTGATACCACTTCAATGCTCCTTGATACCACTTCAATGCTCCTTGAGACCTCTTCAATGCTCCTTTAGACCACTTCAATGCTCCTTGAGATCTCTTCAATGCTCCTTTAGACCTCTTCAATGCTCCTTTAGACCTCTTCAATGCTCCTTTAGACCACTTCAATGCTCTCTGAGACCACTTCAATGCTCTTTGAGATCTCTTCAATGCCCCTTGAGACCTCTTCAATTCTCCTCTAAAGCTTAGACTCCTTATAAGGCTTGTTTTCGTAAAACACTTCCTCCAATGTAAAATACTGCAGCACATAGCCTGCTGAACAAGAGACACGGTTTCTACTGCCTCCCATTGAGACAGATGTTGGAAAGATTCGCCATGATAATCAAACATGGTCACTCATCTCACTAAGAAATAATTTTAGAGAAAAAAACACATGTTTTGTTTAAATAAATGGTTTTATTTATTTATAAAGTTAAATATGATCAAAATTGAATCAATAAATAAATATATTTTTACAAAAATTTCTCAAAATTTTAATGCGATAAATATCAATAGATAGAAGCCACTTAAACAAAACAAAAAATTAGGCTTCACAATTATTTTTAAGGGTCTAAAGGGTTCTGGAGATTAAAAATCTTGATACCACTAAGCTAAATATTCAAATTTGAAAAAAATATTTTATTTTAAACAATTTATAATAGTAATAATATTTTAATTTTTAAAACAGTTTAAAATGTTTCCGTCTATTTAATAATATATTTAAATATTTGTATAATATTTCAATTGTAAAATCACTACAATGTAACTTTGACTAAAGCATACCGAGCGTATTGTACAAACTAAAAGCTTGACTGGTAAGAGTCAACCTCTATTGGACATTTGAAAGCCAATTACGAACGAGATATTAACATAATCAAAGTCTGTCATCAAACGATATCACAATTTCCTTCTCGTACAAATCCAATCGTCCTCAACATTAATTACCAACGGACATTGTTTGAACACAAAGAGGAAGCAGTACACCCCCCCCCCACCCATTTTTTTTCTCGTATTTTCCCTGCACAATGCTTTATTTGTGAATTCTCTCTTTAAAAGCAATTCAGAAACAAACGATGGTAAGTCTAACTTAGTTCATTACTAAAATAATAGATTCAAAAAAAGAAGAAGAATAGATTGGCTTTTATTTGAGAGTTTAAAAGGGTATTTATTTTCCACCTAGTCCCTTGCCCCGTTGCATTAAAAAAATATATGGGAATAGCCCGATTGCATAACTTAGGTAAGAGTGATGAGAATTACATTTATCATTTCTTCAAAGCATTTCTGGCTTTTGTACTTGATTGGTTAGAAATACCAACAAAAAGTCTTGGTACTATTGGTAGAATATAGACCTAAACCGCTTTGCGATGTTTCGCTCAAACAAAACTGTTTTAAATTGTAGCTATAAGCTATCTAGAGTCTGCTAATTAATATCGCCAGATAAAAGTAAAATACATGCATCAACGAATGAAAATAAATTATACGGTGCACCATAAGTACTATTTTCTTTTCTTAAAAGAGAATTACCATCAATTTCACATTTTCAAAGACCTCCACGAATATATATATACACTATATTTGTTTATAGCTCAGGGTGACCTGGTGGTCTAGGGGTAAGGTGTCAGACTTCTAAGCTGGCGTCCGGGGTTCAATCCTCGGTCCCGGCACAGATTCATCTGATTACCAAACCCTTCCTTCACCTCTGACAAGACATCTTGTGAATGTGGGGAATGCCAGACCTCCACCGTGGTTCGGATCCCACGTTAAACTGTAGGTCCTCCATTTCATCTCACAATCACCCTACCATTACACATTAGCGTAAGTGCGTATAACCCGAACGGGTAGTAAGACG
>CABFVX010007353.1:19173-31407 GCA_902151425.1 Timema shepardi
TGTAGAGCAGAGATTGTTTAAACTGTACCTGTGAATTGTTCTCATCACTCAGTAGAACACTCATTGGTCAGGTATCAACGAACATACATTCCCATGTGAGGTATGTAGAGTAGAACCTAGGTATGATTGGTCTAATGGGGACATAGTGGGGGAGAACATATCATAGATACAGTTTTAATAATCTCTACTTATCCTGGAAATACACCACTACACCACACTGGTTATTAGTGACTTAATACTAAACATAATGAACGATGGTGAGGAGGGTAGTTTCTAGCGGATCCACCCACATTAGCATGCAAAACGGGTGAAACCAATCAAAGTGATAAATAACTCCCAGTACACACGGCCAGTATTCGAACTCGAAACATCCCAAATCACGAGTTATCCAGTAATTTTATAACCTGACAATTAAAACCATGTGACCAATGGTATTATTACTATTATTTAAAATGTTACAAACATCTTTTTTTTTTAAATTTGATCTATTTTCTCTGTCATAATTGGTTATTCGATATTCGAACTAGAAAATTTAAGAAAACAGAAGTACGGGAAATGTTCAGCTATAAGTATTAAGTATTATATCTTCAAAATTGACACCATACACATTTATTCCTCCAACACTGACACCACTCCCTCATTATTCCTCCAGGACTGACACCACTCCCTCATTATACCTCCAAGACTGACACCACTCCCTCATTATACCTCCAAGACTGACACCACTCCCTGTTATTCACTCCAAGACTGACGCCACTCTCCCATTATTCCTCCAAGACTAAAGCCATCCCCCCACTATATTTCTCCGAGAGCGACGCTATTTCCTACGCGTGTGTTTTGTCTCGAGGCTCGTGATTGGTCGAATAAAGCGGACACGTCCCTTGTTTGCGTGTAGGGACGACGTGTTACTTGATTACACGGCATCAGGGTGCTCGTTTCGGCGCTTAGGAGGGTTGGAGTCAGGAGAGGGGTGGGTGGTAACATAATGAAATATCGCTGTAGGGTGGTTTGTGTGGAGCATTGCTCTCTACTCAATGAGAGAGTTAGGTAGATTCGTATTTATATGAAAATAGTGAAAGACATAGATGACTAAATAGATAAGTAAATTGATGGTTAGAGAAATGGACGGATAGATAAATAGACTAAAAGGTAACCCGCTTCGGTGGCCCCACGGTATAACGCGAAACTCTTGCAATAAGACTAGACTTCTGATGAGGTTTTTCCCCCCAAAAAAATGGTTTTCCACTCTCTCTCTCCATGCAAATGCATGTATACTTTCTCTATATATAACCTTAATCCTTAAAACCACTCAAGTAATTAGTAAATAAGCTTTAAACGTGAATAAGTAGTAATACTCAGTGCGGGGGGAAAAAAATAAAAATTAAAAGTTTGATATAAAATAAATTGGTAGAAATATAATAGACAGAAGTATAGTTACAAAAAAAAAAGGTAGATGAACAGATAGAAAATAAATTATATCTATGGCTAGATGGTTATAAATAAGAGTATATATCTATAAATGTGTGAGCACAAATTGAAATAAAATATTCTTTAAAGTTATGGGGAAAACAAAATATGATCACAATAAATACCAAATTGAGTCTTTTATATATAAATGGCATGCATATATATTTTAAGGAGACATGGTAAATAGGTAAGATACAGTAGCCCCGTGGCTTCTTTGGTGCTGACTGACAGCTCACAGCTGACTTCTGACACTCAACATCTAGGTATATACAGTAGCCCCGTGGCTTCTTTGGTGCTGATTGACAGCTCACAGCTGACTTCTGACAGTCAACATTTAGGTATATACAGTAGCCCCGTGGCTTCTTTGGTGCTGACTGACAGCTCACAGCTGACTTCTGACAGTCAACATTTAGGTATATACAGTAGCCCCATGGCTTCTTTGGTGCTGACTGACAGCTCACAGCTGACTTCTGACAGTCAACATTTAGGTATATACCTAAATTTTGACTGTCAGAAGTGACAGCTGCTAAACACATGTTTTTGCAGATCATCTGGTTCGGCGTAAGGATACGTAATTTGGTCTGGTAACTTTTTAAAGCTGTCAGTCAGCACCAAAGAAGCCATGGGGCTACTTTAGTAAGGCTATGTCTACATATTTTATTTATACCACGGGTATTAAATATTGATCATATTGACTTGTTTATACCTAACTTGGATAGATCATTCCAAAAAAATGGGTTAACAACTTCATGATTTGGGTCATGTTCAACCCTCAAATAATGGAAAATAAAATTTCTGGATGGGTGTGACTTACAAACTGACTTAATTGACACCCAATCCTAGCTCGAGAAGTATAATAATTCCTTAGCGCATACACACATATCCAAATCCTCTAGAATCTAGATCCTATTATCTCTAGGTTATAACGAAAGAAAGATTACTTTAGGTTTCTTAAAAGAACTGCTCTTAATATGTAATAATTTACGCCCCCCCCCCCTCCGAAACCTCATCCAATACTCCAAACCAACCATTCACACTTCAAATCCCATCTCGCCGATGGAAGGTGACGTGTCAATGGTTCAAAATGAACTGTCAGAATGGAACCCACGTCGTGCCATTGACAAGTATTGCCAACAAAATGGCTGTCATAAAAAGTAAGACACCTGCTGGTGTTTCTTCCCCCCCTTCCCCCCATTGAGTAAACAGCGGGGATGTTATCACCTCGGGTTATATATTTCTTTTGGACTTTCCTTCGCCTGAAAGGTAGACTGCCCCAAGTTAATACCACCGCGTCTTGGTACCCGTTCGCTATTAATAAAACTAATTAAAACTATAGTAACAAAATTGATACAAAATTTTATAACCATTAATAATAAATTAACCACCTCGGTGGCATAGTTGGCTAACGCGCTTGTTTTCGTGTTGAGCTAGACTGCCAAGGACGGGGAGATCGAGGTTCGAATCTCGGTCGGGTGAACTGGGGGTGGTTTTTCCTAAATGGGTTTCCATTCTACCTTCACGCAAATGTGGGTTCACTTCCTCTTAACTCGACCATCCCAATTCCTAATCTATTAGCGTAACTATTACAAATATGTATAACCTGAAATATAGTAAGATACGGCGATAAAACAAATATTATTATTACCACCGCGTCTTACTACCCGTTCGGGTTATACGCACTTACGCTAATGTGTAATGGTAGGGTGATTGTGAGATGAAATTGAGGACCTACAGTTTAACGTGGGATCCGAACCACGGTGGAGGCCTGGCATTCCCCACATTCACAAGTTGTGATTAATACACGTATTGTCAGAGGTGAAGGAAGGGTTTGGTAATCAGATAGATCTGTGCCGGGACCGAGGATTGAACCCCGGACCCCCAGCACAGAAGTCTGACACCTTACCCCTAGACAGCCAGGTCACCAATAAATATTAACTTCCTCAACTACAATTAAGTCTCGAATCGCAAACAGGTAACCTGAGGGTGTTATATATAAATATTAGTTTCCCACCCTATAGTAATTCACATGTAGGTGCATATCATCTAAATAATACCCTACCCACCGCTACCCCAGTAGTCCAGTTTTTTTATAAGAAGAGTTTTAATGTTGACCATAACAAAATCTGTTAGTGTTTTCTAAAAGGCCCTTTCTGTAAAACTAGGACTATAACTGTAACATTTGTTTTCCCGCACAATTACGGTTCACTTATCAATTGAGCCACCGATCCCAAGCTCCTCCCCAGGTCACACAGTCATCCCCTCTAATGGCGGGACATCCCACAATTCAAACACGGGGCGATCCTCTCTTCGCGGATATAACGTTCTTACGGCTATGCCGGTATTAGACTTCATATCCCCGTCGTTAATTGATGAGTCTGATCAGCGTTAACGACACTATAAACAAGGCCGTATGTTAAGTTGACAGAGGAAACCGAGTAATCAAAACCTTGCGCCGACTCATACTACCATGATCCTGGTGGCAACCAGGTCACAAACTCTGTCAGTTCCAATTTCGACCCTGTGGCCGACTCCAGGTTCGATTCCGGTAAGGCTATAACCTTGTTTAATGATCGTCCACGCTTTTATCTTACTACCCACGATACTAAAATATTCAGTAATAGGGATTTATGAATATTATTGTTCTAGTCTGCACTGGTTTATAGTCATGGGCGACCCTGTAAATTCATACGCTCTATATAATAAATATAATTAATGGACAAACGCGAGAAACGAAAGGTCAAATGGCCACCAGTCGTTGTTAATAATGATAATATTATGTTGGCCGTAAAGTTACCTCGAATCCCTCCGATAGGAAGATTATAAAGTTTGATAACGTTTGAGTACTTGACTCAGATCCAAGATGTTGTAGGTACGAATCCCAGATGGGTTTACTGTTATTATTTTGTCCACATGTAGAGTAGACGTGCCGGATCTTAAAAAAAGAAGCTCTCCTCGTAATCAGCAACGGTGGATGAGGTGTGCAAGGTGGTAGACTTGCATGGCGTTTGGTCGTCTTTGTCGGGGAAGTCAAGGTTCTAATATCTTTCGGGTGCATGGTTGGTTGTTTTAGCAGGTATTCGTCGATCTTACGTATTCTATATTTTATCTTCTATCTTCACTTCTCTTCACTATGCTGTCCTCACTATCTTCTCTTCTATATGCTGTCCTCACTATCCTCTCTTCTATATACTGTTTTCACTATCTTCTCTTCTAAATACTGTCCTAACTATCTTCTCTTATCTATATTGTCCTCGTTAACTTCTCTTCTATATTCTGTCCTAACTATCTTCTCTTATCTATATTGTCCTCGTTAACTTCTCTTCTATATGCTGTCCTAACTATCTTCTCTTATCTATATTGTCCTCGTTAACTTCTTTTCTATATGCTGTCCTACTATCTTCTCTTATCTATATTGTCCTCGTTAACTTCTATTTCTATATGCTGTCCTAACTATCTTCTCTTATCTATATTGTCCTCGTTAACTTCTCTTCTATATGCTTTCCTTACTATCTTATCTTCTCTTTAGCCTTTCCTCACAATATTATCTTCTCTCTAGTCTGTCATCACTATCTTCTCTAGAATGTCTTCCTTAATATTTCGTCTTTGTCTAATATTATTCAGGCCATATACAAATGAGGTAACTCGCATTGGTGGGGACGTGGACTTAGGTGTCATCTTCACCTGGTAAGATTTGCTCATGGAGTGAAATTAAGTTTAAGCCCCGGTTGGTGGTGGTGGAGGTTTTTTCTCTCTCATATTGTTTTGAGTGTCGTGCTGTGTTTCCAGGATAATCAGAGGTGTTTGAACCTGTACAGTGTACATGTAATATGTTCTACCCCCATTTGATCAATAATACATATTATTGCTTTACATACATCACATGGGACTGTATGTTGGTTGATACCTGACCAATGAGTGTTCTACTGAGTCATGAGAACAATTCACAGGTACAGTTTAAACAAGCTCTGCTCTACATACCTCACATGGGAATGTATTTTCGTTGATACCTGACCAATGAGCGTTCTACTGAGTGGTGAGAACAGTTCACAGGTACAGATTAAACAAGCTCTGCTCTACATAGAGTTAGTTTGCTCTACATCCACAGGCCGTGTTCTTGTATTATCTCAACGTCTCAGAACTCCCCGCTGTTTCTTTTACGACACGTCCTGCGGCGACGCTTGATGGACATATTGTGAGTACATGAAGTATCTTACCTAGGTTCAGTCCCCCGGACCAACCACTACTAGATACATAGCGGCACTTTATTATATTTTTTTCCTCAGCAGGCTCTCGCCACTAGAGAGACCTCGTTCAACGCCCGATTCAACCCTAACATTGACCAAATCACCTCCCACACACTCAGATTCAAATAAAAACAAAAAATCTCTCAGTTGCCAACATTTGGTTTTCCAAATTTTATTTTTGTATTTACCGAACCGACCGATTATCTCAGAACATGAAATACAAACTAATCTAATACTAATACAGATACTGCACCCAGAAGGGGGGGGGGGAATTGGCCAAGTCAACTTTTCTGTTAGTTCAAGCTACTGGGTTTCTCGTAGTGACAGTTCAGACGTTTTATGAGTTTTGTATCCATCCACAAAACTATTTTTTTTATAGAGCCCTCAACCTCTTGTCAATGACATCGGGAGCCCTTTTTTAATATCGTCCATACATTCACCGACTAACTTACATTATAATTATACTTGAGAGAGAGAGAGAGAAAGAGAGAGAAACGAGAGAATAGAATGACGGGAAAGGAGGACACGAGTGGGCAGACAAAGAGCGATAAAGATGAGAAGAAAGAGAGTAAGGTAGAGGAAACTAGACAGAGAAAAAATAGGAAAGAAAGGGAGACCAAGAAAAGGACGGAGAGATTTAAGTTGCGGCAGAAGGGAGCGCGAGTAATTTTACAGTTTTTATAGCATTACATTATTTTTTGGCCAAAATAAATCAAATATTTCCCCAGTAGCAACGAAGAGTTTAGTTTTCTGCACATGCTCATATCAACAGATCTTGAATATCTGTCTAGGGTGTCCTGGAATTTGGTCAAAACATGTTCTCTTTATTTTAAAAAAAAGTTTTGACAAAATTCCAGGACATCCTTGACAGATATTCAAGATCTGTTGATATGAGCATGTGCAGAAAACTAAACTCTTCGTTGCTACTGGAGAAATATTTGATTTATTTTGGCCACAAAATTTAAATTCTATATTATTATTATTATTAGCACCGCGTCTTACTACCCGTTCGGGTTATACGCACTCACGCTAATGTGTAATGGTAGGGTGATTGTGAGATGAAATGGAGGACCTACAGTTTAACGTGGGATCCGAACCACGGTGGAGGCCTGGCATTCCCCACATTCACAAGATGTCTTGTCAGAGGTGAANCCCACATTCACAAGATGTCTTGTCAGAGGTGAAGGAAGGGTTCGGTGATCAGATAAATCTATGCCGGGACCGAGGATTGAACCCCGAACCCCCAGCACAGAAGTCTGACACCTTACCCATAGACCGCCAGGTCACCTTCAATTCTATAAAAACAGTAAAAACCTTTGCGCTCCCTTCGGCCGCACTGAGACAGAAATATATAGAGGGAGAGCCAAACACATAGGAAGCTACAGAAAGAAAAGAGAGAGACATGGAGAGAGAGAGAGAGAGAATGATAAAGGCTCTCCCTCACTTGAGCACCTTAGTACGCGCGACCAGGAAGAAGAGCCGGACCTGTGTATTCACTGGGGATACCTCAATGAAACATTAACACATTGATTGGTAAAATATTGAGTCCGACACCTTAGCTCAGTTAGTATCGTGTCTGTATACTGAGATAACGGTTCCGGGATCGATTCCCAAACCTATCAATGGTGAAATGTGAGTCTCCCCTTTCACAATAATCAATTAACGGCTGGGGTGCTGGCTGTTGTGTCTGTTCTAGATCTAAGTCAGTTTATAAGACACGTGCTGATATAAGTCAGTTCATAAAATGCAATACCTCAAATAAATTTAAAAAAAATTGGGTGTGGCTGTGTCATGGACACCGCCGTGTGTTGTACGTGAATACGTATTTTTTATTCTAACACCTTATTATATTCACTGTCACTACTTTAAACTAATGTTTTATAAACAATCGATAGATTTTGACGACAGCTGACGATTAAAACTTAAACGAACATCGTAGCTTCTCCGAGTCAAAAGTTATATTAATTGCAAATCTCGATACGCAGCAAAATAACCTCAAAATGGCGGCGCTTCTCCCTCCACCGCGCGCGATGCGTCACTGTTCTCGCGTATCGTAATGCATTCTTTGATCCTTTAGCTATCCAGTGGTATAATTTAATTTTGGATGTAAAGGATAGATTCGAAACTACAACGCCAAAAACTGTATCCCCCGATTTTGTTATCATTAGGTTTTTTGGATTGCCCCCGTATGGTAGAAAGTTTAAAGACGTATTCACGTCAAAAGGTACATTATATCTAAGCCTCTGTTAAGGTTTCTTATAAATTCTCACATAAAAAAATTACTGCTGTTATTTATTAAAAGGGTTGCAGAGTTACCCGAAATTAACCGATAGCTTTGATTTTAATTTAATTTCAATCATGAGCAGTAGTTAATTATAACCATGTAGAATGTTGAGTATGGTTCTGTTTACAAAGTGTACCGATAAGGAGTAGGTTAAGGTATCATCCCTAGTTAATGAGTGTATGTGATAAAAAAAAAGGTGTGATATATCGAGTACCCTCAACTGATAACAAACAGGTAGTTGTACAGGTTGGCCACAGCTCGTCAACTGTAAGAGCAAATTAGTTATGTAGAAACTTTTGTAGCTCATTAGGAGCGCGCAAAGCTTCAAAATGTTGAAGTTGTTTGGATCTGTTTATGTAGAAACGTTTGTACCTCATTAGGAGCGCGCAAAACTTCAAAATGTTGAAGTTGTTTGGATCTGTTTCGATTCAACTTCGACATCCGCAATGGCCCTAGTATCTTGGGAACATTTCTAAGCAGGAATACAACTTTGTTATACTATGATTTGTGAACATATTAGAAATATCTCACTAAATATTACATATTCCAGAATATGATAATTTTCATAACAGACACTAACTAAACATTATTTTAACATCATCTGCGGATTTAATGACATCTATAATGGAACAAGAGATAAATTTATATAAGACCCACTTCAGTGGCCACATGGTCCAAGGAGTCAATATTGCAATATACTAGACTACCGATGACAGAGAGACCTGGGCTCAAAGCCCGGTTGGGTGTACTGAGGGTGGATTCCCCTGAATGCTCTTACACTCTCCTTCCACGCAAATGCTGATACACTTTCTTTTAAATTCAACCTTGCTCATCCCTAACTCATTAGCGTAATTAATACATAAGTGTGTAACCTGAGCAGGTATTAAGACGCGGTACTAAAACAAGTCAGTTACGTCAGTTAGCATAAAATAATAGTGTACTTTTTTTACCCCTTATAAATAAATCTTTATCCTTCCTTAGATGCAATAATTTAAGAATATTTAAAAAATTAAAGTAGTGCCATGTGATCAAAACAGAAAACTTCTCTTTTACTTCATCTTCAACCTGACTTCATATATTTAAGCTACGTTTCGACTTGGTTTCTTATTTAAAATGTGACCTTCGAAACACACCCCTTCATTATTTCACGTCATCAAATGACTCATCTCAATGTTCAAAGAATATTAACGAATGAGTCGTAAAAAAATACCCGGTGTTAAAACCACCCTATTCGACTTTGTTGCTTGTCAAAGTGACAGTGATTGTGATAAAACCCGACAACCTTTCGGAGGTTTTGTAGAGAGATCTACAGCTCTGGACCTTTTATTTATATAACTGAACCACTCATGTACGACATCGGTAACCCTATCCTATGTTGGCGGCCGGGGTTCAATCCACGGTCCCGGCACAGATTGTTTCTGATTACCAAACCCTTCCTTCACCTCTGACTATACATCTTGTGAATGTGAGGAATGCCAGGCCTCCACCGTGGTTCGGATCCCACGTTAAACTGTAGGTCCTCCATTTCATCTCACAAATCACCGTACCATTACACATTTGTGTAACCCGAATGGGTAGTAAGACGCGGTGCTAATAATAATAATAATAATAATAATAATAATAATAATAATAATAATAATCCTATCTTAATATTGTCCATTCATTCACCGACTAACGTAAGTTATAATTAAATAGATTGTGCCTTCGCTATTGGAAATTTAGTATCTTTGGTAAGGTAATCCTTGAAGCAAACGCTTGTATGTATAAGAAATAAACAATTTAATTAGAACTTAAGAAATTTCTACAGAAATAAATGTCCGTTATATAAAATTGCTTGATTCTCCTTTGCATCACATTTTGGAAGAGGGTAAAGGGAAGGTGGGTAAAAACATACAAAGAAACCAACACAATATGGCTCTTAGATTCAAAAGAAGAACACAGTTCACACTTTGCTGCCACTAGACAAAGAGTTAATGGCTACCTCTTGAAGAACTATCGAGCGTTACCATTATCTCTTTTTCTAATGGCAGAAATGTTAAGTGTTCCACTTTTCACTGTAAAAGTCATATTGTGTTCGTTCGCTGTGTATGTTTATATACACATTTACAATACCTTCTTCCATATATGATGCAGATTACCCTTTGTGTATTTTTTGAATTAGATTTTTTTTTCTCTATGAGTATTTCTTTCATTTCAAGCTACATATATGAAAATCAATTGGATAAAACACCGGGAATCGTTTTGAATTTAAATCGTTTCACGTTTTAAATATGTGAAGAACTGTGCCCTTAGATTATTGTTATTTCATTATATTTCATATCAGTGCTTGCGGGGCTAGACCTATCTCCAACAGATGCAATTTTGGATTTCACTTAAAGTCTGTTCACTGTTGAAGTTATGTATTTTTAGATTTTTCGTACAAGAGGTTGTACCATTTGTATCCAGGTCTCTAACAGCTTATCGAAATACATTAATCCGCCTTATTGAATTTTTACGTCAGCCATGTTGAATGTTTACGTCCGTCATATTGAATTTTTACGTCAGCCATGTTGAATGTTTACGTCCATCATGTTGAATTTTTACGTAAGCCATGTTGAATGCTTACTTCTGTCATGTTGATTTTTTACGTCATCCATATTGGATTTTTACTTCCCCCATATTGGTTTTTTTTAATATTATGAATTTTTCTAATAGATATGGAATGCTCTATAGCATCCATACTAAATTGTATCACTTAAGTTAATCGGGAATTGGTAGAAATAGCCCTTGATGACGGAGAGAAATTTCATGGATTATATATATATATATATGTATAAGTATGTATATATATATATGTGTACATTCACACCACACAGACAGGATTAGGAAGGTGACTCTGAAGGAAATACACAAATATTCTCCTTCTTGAGAGAATACGGATGACTCACTACTCTTTGAGCATCCACACTCTGCCAAATCATTTATCGACATATATTTGACTGCACTAGACCTATTTTTAATGTAGCCATACGCCTACTTTGACGTTTCATTGGCTGCCCTACATTTAGTTCGTCAAAATAAAAATAAAAGCATCTGTAAAAGTAACGTTTTAGTTTTCGATATTTAAAACACTCACCCTGTAAGCCAACATTATTTATGAGCACACGGCTATCAAACCAACATAAATATAGGCCAAACACAACACCAAGTCTCCCGGCTGTCATTTTATCACTGGGAAAGAGTAGGACTTCATTTTAAGACACACTGTTTTTTTTTCAGTCCCACCAGAAATAAAACTGAGGACCTTTAAATTAAGCAGATAGACGTTGTACTAATTTAGACAGGGTACTGATCAGAAGGATCTTGTCCCTGTTAAACCTTCTCATAAGTACGCCTAATTTACCCTGAGAGGTAGCAGTCTTACCTTGACTAATTACACTATGACCCTATCTTAGAATATACATCATGGTGGAACCTATCTAGGTAGCAGTCTTACCTTGAATATATACACTATGACCTTATATTATAGCTACACCATAGTGGAACCAAGCAAGGTAGCAGTCTTACCTTGACTGATTACACTATGACCCTATCTTATAGCAACACCATAGTTGAACAATGTTAGTTAATCTCGCTTCATCGCAGTCTTAACGAAGACCACAATGGACGCCTGTAAGCCATATCAGAACAGCTTACTGTTGTGTTTACTGCGGCCCTGCTCTATGTATAGAGCCCCTGTCAGAAGTAAGCGCCCCCCTCCCCTTCCCACAACTCCTCTCCTCCCCCGGGCTGTCATAAAAGCATTCAAGAGCTGTGTAATCACGTCAACTCTGCTGATAAGAGCTAATGGGGTCTCGAACTACCAGCTTATCTCTTAGTTTGCACTCTCTACCCCTGGGCAGATAAACCTGCGGCGGGGGGAAAGGGGGGAGTAGCTTGACTGGCCGACAATCCCGCCAACCTTTGGCTCACAACAGGACCGCCAACTTAACAGCTACCCTCTTTGGTGGCCGCGTGGTCTAGCTATAGATGAAAATATTGCGGGAATTCTTGAATCGGACAATTGTCTGTGGTGGCGGCTTGTGGTGGAGGGGTTAAATTGGGGAGGTGGCACCTAGAGACTGTTGTACTTCGAAATACAGTGTGTTAAGTAATTAGTGCGGACTTCAGTGCTAGGGTCCGGGGTTCAATCCTCGGTCCCGGCACAGATTTATCTGATTGCCAAACCCTTCCTTCACCTCTGACAAGACGTGTATTAAT
>CABFVX010007354.1:0-20856 GCA_902151425.1 Timema shepardi
TACTCTGTGGCACGTGGCTAGTAGCAAGGAGACACAGATACTTTGTGGCACGTGGCTGGTAGCAAAGAGATACAGATACTCTGTGGTACGTGGCTGGTAGCAAGGAGACACAGATACTCTGTGGCACGTGACTGATAGCGAGGAGACACAAATACTTTGTGGCACGTGGCTAGTAGCAAGGAGACACAGATACTTTGTGGCACGTGGCTGGTAGCAAGGAGATACAGATACTCTGTGGCACGTGGCTGGTAGCAAGGAGACACAGATACTTTGTGGCACGTGGCTGGTAGCAAAGAGACACAGATACTCTGTGGCACGTGGATGATAGCAAGGAGACACAGATACTTTGTGGCATGTGGCTGATAGCAAGGAGACACAGATACTTTGTGGCATGTGGCTGATAGCAAGGAGACACAGATACTCTGTGGCACGTGACTGATAGCAAGGAGACACAGATACTTTGTGGCACGTGGCTAGTAGCAAGGAGACACAGATATTTTGTGGCACGTGGCTGGTAGCAAGGAGATACAGATACTCTGTGGTACGTGGCTGGTAGCAAGGAGACACAGATACTCTGTGGCACGTGACTGATAGCAAGGAGACACAAATACTTTGTGGCATGTGGCTGGTAGCAAGGAGATACAGATACTTTGTGGCATGTGGATAGTAGCAAGGAGACACAGACACTTTGTGGCACGTGACTGGTAGCAAGGAGACACATATACTTTGTGGCACGTGGCTAGTAGCAAGGAGACACAGATACTTTGTGGCACGTGGCTAGTAGCAAGGAGACACAGATACTTTGTGGTACGTGGCTAGTAGCAAGGAGACACATATACTTTGTGGCACGTGGCTGATAGCAAGGAGACACAGATACTCTGTGGCACGTGGCTAGTAGCAAGGAGACACAGATACCTTGTGGCACGTGGCTGATAGCAAGGAGACACAGATACTCTGTGGCACGTGGCTAGTAGCAAGGAGACACAGATACTTTGTGGTACGTGGCTAGTAGCAAGGAGACACAGATACTTTGTGGCACGTGGCTAGTAGCAAGGAGACACAGATACTCTGTGGCACGTGGCTAGTAGCAAGGAGACACAGATACTTTGTGGTAAGTGGCTAGTAGCAATGAGACACAGATACTTTGTGGCACATGGCTGATAGCAAGGAGACACAGATACTTTCTGGCACTACACTGTGTCTTGAAAGTATCCCGTGTGAAATGGCTCTAGGATTGTCACCAAAAAACACACAACTTCTCTACAAGCTGCGCTTTAACTACAAATCATGTGACTTAGACAATCAAGAAGGTTTACATAGGCAAATGTTAGCCTGGGTACGACTCGTTTATTTTTGTGGGTGGTGGACAAGAACGAGGTTAGTGTTGTTTGAACGCTCAACCCTCGGGGCTCAAACTATTGTTTCGCAAAAAAAAAAGGTTCTGTTTCAACTGTACTTTAACAGAATCTGTGGACATGCTACGTACAGTTTCTGGTTTTCCGGTATCAGGGAAGTCTGGGTTAGAATCTCGGTTGGGTGTAATGAAGGTAGCTTTTTACTAAATTGTTTCTTACTTTGATTCCAAGCATATACGGGATTGCTTACTCTAAATTCTACCTTCATCTTTATTCCATTATAAGTTTCTCACTATTTAATTGATAGAAAAAACTACCTGTATTTTCCAGAAGTCATTCACATTTTTTCCAGACACTTTAGAGAACAATTTAGAGAAATAAAACTTAATTTTTAGTAAAATTGTCTAACGTGAATTCATGTCATTGGTGTTTAGAACAGAATGATTTAAGATTGACGGGAACAGCTATGCAGTTTTTTTTTTCTAGCACCAAGTATTACTAACTGTATCACCAAGTATTACTACCTGTTCAGGTTGTACGCAAATATACTAATCACGCTAATGGTTTAAGGACGACGATGTTTGAATTTAGAGGAGGTTCCCCTGCATTTGCATTTTGAAAACACTTACCTCAGTACATCAACTGGGATTCAAACCACAATTTCTCTGTCTTTAGCAACCTAGTCTGACATGAGAGTGACGCCTTAGATTATGCAGCCATCAAAGTATGTTATGCAGTTGTTAATCAAACACTTTTTTCAAAAGTAAATTAGGGGTTATCAAGAATGAAAAAAGGGGGGATGGAGATTACACATGTGTTGGAAGCAGTGTGAATATTTCCTTATTTCGCCTTTTCTTCAATGCAAAGATCTACTATATAAAGAATTCAGTATAATGTCCTGTGTATTCCAGTATTATTTTTTATTTTTTTGTTTGTAAAATTCCCTGTGCAAACCCCTCTTCTCTTTTCTTTGAGCCACACAAATTCTATGTGTTTCCCTGGTTTTATAAGTGCGTGATAGCCCTACATTAGTGTAAATAAGCGGATATCCCTAATGGGCTGTAAAACGCACGCACACACACTCGCGTACACCCCTGGCCTCCAACACACATATACACACGTCCATGAAGTTGCCCCTCCCCCCCACACTTTTAAAAATTCAAGTTTTTATGATCGCAAGCGTTTGTTCTTCGTTTGTTTCGGATTGTTCTGCAAAATGTTTCATTTTTTCCGCACTCGTTCTTGCACAAATGGGAGGTGAACTTGTGGCGCTTTGTTTACTCGTGAGGGGCCAACTTCACGGTAGCCCCCCAACTTTTAAAAATTCATGTTTTTACGATTGCAATTGGGCCTTTATTTAGGTAGAAAGATGTGCTAAATATTATCTGTGGGTTAAACACTCATAAATATTAGTGGTCCAATTACCGAAACATTGAGAACCGTTGTAGACGTATGGAAATATCTGGTTATTTTAAGAAGTGATTAGTTATTTTAAAACATAATTCTTGCTAATATGAATGCAAAATATATCAATATTTATTTTAGGTTTTTAACCTGCACTTACTGAACCGACTGATTATATCAACGCACGAGAATTTATTTGAGCGAGAGGGAAAGTGCCTACCAATTTTGCTGGTGAAGGTAATTTCACATAACTTCCAGGGCTTTTTTACATCCCACAATTGACAAGAGACCAACGGCTTCACTTCCCCTCCAAAGGAAGTTGTGCCACGGATTTTTATCGCTCAAGAAAAATCCATCGAACTCACATACATCGGGTCCTGAGGTGAGCACTTTAAACAAAGTCGACAGCATGTTCCTATAGTATTGGAAACCTTACATTTTAAGTTTTATAATACAAACATTTTGAAAATTTAAATGATATACATTTAAAGTACGTTTTATCAGCAATGTTATAGTTGTGATATCAAATAAAATAGCTAGAAACCTAGATACACATCTCCTCAAATGAATAACGTAAATTTTTATCTAGATCCCGAGAGAAAATTATTAGCTACCGGTATTGTAATTAATGATGATTTTAGTGGTCTCGAATCTACCATTCAAAATAATAATGATACCAAAGCATGAAGATATTACCCTCAAGTAGGTTATGTTCTTAGTAGACTTACGCTAATGCCAGTGTTTTTAGATTAGGAATAGTTAATTAAAACTCAGTAGAACACTCATTCTTTGGGTATAAACGAAACTATACTTTTATTTGATGTATAACGAGCCGAGCCTATGCATGATTGGTCGTATGGGGACCAGGTACGGGATAACATAATATCAAAATTATAGTTTTAACTCTGCTTACCCTAGCAATACTCCATAACACGACACGGTCTAAGACAAATTAAAACATCAATACACTCCTGTTCTATAAATCCCCTTAACTGAAAAGTTAAATCTTATTTGCCATTACTAACTGAGTTTTCGATACTTGATATATTAAGTTGATACCTTGCACACGAAGAAAAAACTAGGGCATTGGATTTATTCATAAAAAAAATTACATAATCCTCTTACGGTTCACAACAAACCAAAGGGAACTAAAGGTAGGCCCACTTTACAGAAATTTTAGTCTTGTTTTATATGCGTGATGATTAATCATAGAAACAAAAGGAAAGCTAGTCCGCCTAAAAAAACACTGGGCGATCGTCCTAATTATCTGGTTCTCAGTTTTGTCCAACAGCCCCCCTCCCCTTCTCTTGACTTCCAACTCCACTCCCTTCTCTTTCCAAGCCCAAACCTTCGGTAGGATGCGTGTGGTCTAATGGGGCATCCCATCGAGCACGTCATTAGGGGCATGGTTTAGGAGAAAGAGGGGAAGGGCTACTGTAATGACACATTTACGTTTCTAGCGAACGCCAGTCGGAGCAAAAAAAAAAGTACGTGATTATTTTATTTGAGGGTTGAAAATTAAATAAAAACAGATGACGTTTCTAGATAAGAGCATAACGACGACTATAAAAAATGAATCTAGGGTGAAACATGAAGGTGAGATGCTTTTAATTTTCTGAGTTGCCATCTTGCATGAGTTCGTTACAGAAGGTAGTATTGAACGTGTACTTTCTAAATTTTTGTGCACTTGTTTTCTTAGGGTGGATACGTGTTCACAGACACGGGTGCCCATTCGGGACCATTTGTTTTTACGGTTGAGTTAGTTTGTTATAAGGGGTTAGGTAGCTATGAAACCATTATTTATAAATCCAGAGGCATTGGGGGTACACTCCAATGATTAAAACCACATATTAATATTAGTTTTACACTAGATTGATTAAATCTATGCAATAACATGAGTTTGTCCTACACAAATTGTTAATTTGTTAGTGCCGAGTTTTTTAATTTCACAAAGTTTTTAATCTTTAATAGTTAAATTGTGATTTTTATCACCACGTATTACTACCTGTTCGGTTTGTACACTTATGTACTAATTACTATAATGGGTTAGGGATAAGTAGGTTGAATTTAGAATAAGTGTACCATATTTGCGTGGGGGAATTGTGGGAAACCATTTAAGGAAAACCACCTTCAGTACACCTGACCGGGTCCAAACCACGACCTCTCTGTCATAAGCAGTCTAGTTAATTGTGAGATTGATGCCTTTGACCATGCGGCCACTAAAGCGGGTATAGTTGTGATTATTATGCGGGTATAGTTGTGATTATTATGTAGGTATATTACTCAATAAAAGTAACAATTCTCATCTGAAATATGTCAAGTTATCTAAGATGTTTCGATAAAAAATTCGATGCATAACTTCCATCGGAGTGGAAGTAAAGCCGTATGTCCCATGTAAATTGTGGCATATAAAATAATCTATAAAGGTATGTGAAAATACCTCTCCACCAAAATTTATAGGCCCTTTCACTGTCGCTTGTGTGGAAGGCAACAGGTAAATACAAAATTTCCCAAACTTTTCTATTATATGATATTCCCACCAAATGTTGGAGGCAGTACCAACCAGATGAAGGGCAGAGGGAATGACCAGCTCTTAATGGATAGAAATCACACCAAACCAACCTTCGAGTTGTTGGCCTAAGAAGAAGAGGAATATTTACATTATAATTTACATTTACATTAGAATTTATAATTTATATCGGGTACCGTGGGCAATTTATTATATTACAGAAATTAGCTAATTGATATCCACATCGATGGACACGCGATTTAAGGCGTTAACTTAGTCAAAACTGATTTTATCGGTGATTCAGAAGGTTGAGGTTCTAAAACCAGATGGGTATGTTTTTATTAAATGTTTTTCAACTCTCCATTAAAGTATTAAAGTGCGAGCACATTTAATCTATAATCTATCTTATTATCTCCACTATATTAGTTTAATTAAATGTGAAGATAGGCCTATTTAGGCCTGTGTATATTTCTACGTACCATGTTATACTACTATTTAGGGCTATCGCCATATTCATGTTAAATGGGTAAGAATGAGAGTAGAATTAATAATAAATATAGCCGCATTTGTTTGGATGTGGGATGGAAAACCATATAAAAAAATACCCTTTAATACACCCTACCGGGATTAGAATCCAGTTCTCTTTGTCATCGTCGGTCCAACCTATTGCTAGACCATGCTTTATTTAAGACCATGCGAACCATAGATGTGGGTAGGATGCGATTATCCCAGATGGGTAGTACGAGCTTGTATACACGAAACATGAGCTGATTTTCATGTGTGTTCTTTACCCTACACATTCATTTTTAAATTTAATAAGTCAAGGCTTAAAATAATTCTAGTGTCATTTCGTTGGAACAAAAAGAAGAAAACCATTGCATATATAGCCGCGTATGTTCCATTCGCCCATACAGAATAATTTTTTTACCCTCTCAGGAAATCCCGAAAGAGCTAGAGAGGAGTTGTACAATCAAGCTGACAAATAAATAAACACACCATCGCGACGAGGAATAAATAAACCATCCCTTTGGTTCATTCAAACCATCTCCTTTTACGCCTACAAACCAGGTAAACAGAAAGATGCAAGGTGTGTTTGATATGAGGTGGAACTAAGCGGCAGTGAGAAAAGGCCTTTAGAGATTGGGATGGGAGTTGAGGTTTTTCACTTTAATCCTTAGGACAGGGATGCACAGCCCGCAGCCTCGCTAAGGGATTGATTAGATCTTGATTGTAATTAATTATTTTTTGCCCTTAGACATTAATTTATGCAACACGTCGTCCGGGATATTCTCATGTTGACACTAATGAAAAAACCGACAACTTAGTTCAGTTGGCAGCGTGTCCGCCCACCGAGATAAGGGTCCCGGGTTCAATTCCAGACATGGACGAAAGAATTATCATTTGTGAAATGTGGGTATACCCTTTCACATTGATAAATAAATGGCCGAGGACTGTATGTTGTGCCTTTTCTTGTCTTTAGTTAGATTATAAAGCACGTGGAGCAACGACAGGCGTCTCTTAATATGAGAAAGTTAAAATATTATGTTGAAAAATTTGCTATTAAAATTGTGCAATGCTTGTTTCCGAGCATGAGACCATCCTCGTAAACCAAATAAATAACAGAAATAATAGATTATATATTTTATTTAATACTTATATTTTGATTTTTATTCTGGTAGGTTTTTCGCTGTTTGCTCGAAAAGGAAGCGAAATTGAACTTTCCTCTAAAGGGTGTAATGAGACATTTTTTTAACTCCCCTACCACTTACAGTAGCCCCATGGCTTCTTTGGTGCTGACTGACAGCTCACAGCTGACTTCCGATTGTCAACATTTAGGTATATACCAGAATTTTGACAGTCAGAAGTGACAGCTGCTAAACACATGTTTTTGCAGATCATATGGTTCGGCAAAGGGATACATAATTTGGTCTGGTAACTTTTCAAAGCTGGTAGTCAGCACCAAAGAAGTCATGGGGCTACTGTACATAATTGTGACTGTTTAATCCGGGAGTATCCTGTATATTATGTAAGCGTGGTTTGTAGGAGTGAATGTTCTACACACTTTGACCCATAAAGGTTGATGTTTTCGAATCGACGTTCCAAGTAAAGAGACAGAAGTAATCAAAGGTTTGCTAGAGGTCACATGTGTTTGCGTCGCGCCAACTAGTCAGTCTAGTACCGGCGTCCACCGATATGTCGTTGACATTGGCATCTGTTTACAGCCCCCCTTTCCTTTTACCCCCTTGGCAGCGTCTTCTACCCCTTACTGATGCACTTATTTTTAGTTCACCTTATTATAAGTGCATTGATATAATTCAGTCTCCTATAAAACTAGACCAGTTTGACACACATTCTGGCTTTTTTTTTAAATTGGAATATTTACTGAGCACTTTCAAAACACACGTAATTTAACATCACTTGGAATTTAAAACTAGCTTAATCAAGGACATTACATACATATACAGCCCGATTTAAATAGGAAGGAAATATTCTTACATTTATACGAGTATTATTGTTTTCATTGATTTGAGGTGTTAGCGTGCACTTTCTAAACAAAATGATTGTATCAGCACACGACTTTTAAAACTAACTTAAATCTAGAACAGACATAGCATTCAGCCACCGGCGGTTAATTCATCACTGATAAAGGGTAAATCCACATTTAACCAATAATACATTTTTCGGCAATGCCAGGAGTTGAACCCAGGACACTTAGCTCTGTAGACAGTCATGCTACCAACTGAGCTAAGGTGTTGGACCTTACAGATATATAAAGTTACTGAAACACTTTTCATATATGTGTATTTATACATCAACTCATGTGTACTGAAGATTTCATTTCTGATGGGTAATATAAATGCCTACGAAATAGTATTACTAATATAGTAAAATGTTATTAATACTAGCAAAACATTTTGTGTTTCAGTTTTATATTATTATTTATGTAAGGAAATATTAATATTTCATCGGTTCAAATTAAATTTTAACTATAACAAACCCAGTTTGATAGCCACATGGCTTTAGGAATCGCTCTAACAATAGACTGAACCATCGAAGACTGGCATATTTGGGTTCAATCACGGTCCGGTGTACTGAGGGTGGATTTTCCTGAATGATTTTCCACTCTACATTCACGAAAACGCAGGTACACTTCATCTAAATTCAACCCTCCCTATCTCTATCATAGTTGAGCAATTAGTACATAGGCGTATAACCCGAGCGGGTAGTAAAAGGCAGTGTTAATAAAATGAAACAAAACACGGACATTGTTATAATTACTTTATTATTATTATTACTACTATTAGCATCGCGTCTTACTACCCGTTCGGTCAGTACGCTAATGTATAATGGTAGGGTGATTGGGAGATTAAATTGATGACCTACAGTTTAGCGTGAGATCCGAACCACGGTGGAGGCCTGGCATTCCTCACATTCACAAGTTGTGATGAATACACGTCTTGTCAGAGGTGAAGGAAGGGTTTGGTATTCAGATAAATCTGTTCCGGGACCGAGGATCGAATCCCAGACCCCAGCACAGAAGTCCGACCCCTTACCCCTAGACCACCAGGTCAGCGATACAATTAATTTATGTGCGAGTGTTGATTCAAAATATTTCAAATCTCCAGACAGTATGGATGACTTTAAATACGATATGTACTGGACTGTCATAAGAGGCCACGAATAATTAGCTCGGTTTTTTATTTTGTTATATATTTGAGGTATTTAACGTTCCCTTTCCGAACCAACCGTTTACATAAGCACATGAGAATTTCTAAGAGCGAGAGCGAAATAGCCTACCAATTTTGCAGGGAGAGGTGTTTTCACACACCTCTCCAGGTTATTTTACATGCCACAATTGACATGAGACCAACGGATTTACTTCCCCTCCGAAGGAATTTGTGTTGCAGATTTTTATCGCTCAAGAAAAAATCGTCGATCCCGGCTGGGTTTGAACCCACAAATATCGAGTTCTGAGGCAAGAACATAACCCCGAGACCACCATGGCCGACGTTAGCTAGTACAATGATTTTTTCTAGGATGGCGTTAAGGCACCTGGATTCTAATGTTGATTCTTAAGTGCAAGTATTAATTATGTTCTAAACTTATACATCTTTGATCCGGAAAAAGGATTAGACATCTTTTCTTTGTACTTCTCGTTTTACTACTCTTCTAGATATCCGTATATTTAAACTAATATGATAGGAATGACTAAGACTGGATTTTGAATAAATTCTCGTGAGAAGTGAGTGGAAAACACACGGGATATTAACACCCTTAGTACACCCATCCTGTATTTGAGCTCCACCCAACCTCCCTGGGGTAATTCAGACAAGACGAGGTTGATGCCATGTCCCACGTCCCCACAGGTGCGAGTCTTCATAATATTATGTTACATTGAGTGTATACAATTTGGTATTCGCTTGTATGTCCGTGTTAACATTATTAAGAGCCTGTTTCACATACAACTATCCGGTATATTAGATATTCAATTATTAGGATAGAATCTGAGCTGAGATGTGGATTTATTTATGCATCCTTCTTTTGAAAACAGTGAAATTGGGATCACTAAAATATATGTATTTTTTTGGTACTGTACTTATCACCAAACTCATGGTCCATATTATTTGATTTTATAACAAAATTATCGACATTCTACGGCTATTTTTACGAAAAAAATAATATGGTGAATTGATTAGTCAGTATTATAAAAATATTCACATTATATATATATATATATATACACATTTTAAATAGCACAAATCAACTCCCCTAACAAATGGTATGGCCAGACACATTGTCTCCCAAACTAAATGTATAGTTTTATAAATACCCAAAAACTGTTTAATATGACCAAACTTATTTATTTATTGCAACAAACAAATAACATATGTTTATATTTGTGTGAGTTTTTTTACTATTAAATAGTCATGTATTTTTTAAATGGTAGAACTGACCTCAATTCCAGTGTTTTACAACGTATATTACAAAACAACGCATAAAGATGCTAGGTGTGATTTTAGCTGTATTTCCTACTAAGTTGGGTGTTAGCCTTTGAGTGAAATGGGCTCTTAAGGAGGAGGGTAGTGCATTTTTCGACAAATATTGCCGTTGTATTAAATTTTACTTTTTTTTTTAGCACCACGTTTTACCAATGGTTCGGGCTATACGCTAATGGTTATAGGGATTATTAAGGTTATATTTATAGGAAGCGTCTCTGCATTTGCGTGTAGGAAGAATGGAAACAATTAATGAAAAACCACCTTCATTACACCCGACCATGATTTGAACCTCCATCTCCCTGTCATTGGCAGTCTAGTTTACTACGATAGTAGCGCGTTAGACCATGCGGCTATTAAACGGGTGCAAAGTTTTACTTCATATTTGAATAAGGCATTGAATAAAAATGCAATTTAAGACGTAGCATCTCATGTTTCTATGACAAACATAACATACATATTTCATATCGTCAAATATACAACTTATGCGCATTTTAGGGTCACATTCTAGTGGGACAAGCTCGTATTAGACTGGTTTAGCACTGATTGCTAGTTTCAAAGATCATATCTTGGCCTGATAGTTCTACACGCGGGATCTTTCCACTATGACCATAGGATTTTTGGTACAATATCCTCATCGAAAAGTAATCCGTTTGGATCAATCCAGATGGAACGTTTGGCCTTTCATTATTTAGTAAATGGGAAAACGCTTAGGCCAAGTAAAAATCACTTTTTACCTCCTAGTTTAACCTAACCTTTGACGTTAGTAACTTCTGAGAGTGGAACATTGCGATAAAAGTAAACTATTGGCTGATTTTGGCAGGAAAAACAGTCTGTCTAGTAGTTACTAAAGTTACTAAAACAATTTTAATATATCAACACATTAAGTCATGTTATCTGCAGTTTTCACTTTTGGTAGCTATTATAAATACCTATAAATTAACACAAATAAAACAGTACAACGTTAAAAGTGTTTTCCACAATACATTTTTATGAATTTATTAAACTGTTCTTTTAACTTAAATCAGGATATAAACACTTCCTGCACTTCCCTTCAACTTTACTTAGGTTCACCTTTACTTAGGCTGCCTCTCCTACTAAGTTTGAAACCATCCGCGACCATTCACATACTACCACGCTGCATTCTAATAACTTTCACATCAATCGTCACGGGCATTTAAACCGATATTGGCTGTAATAAAGTAAGTTAAAAGTAGAAAAAAAACACAAGGTAAGATTAATAAATGATTTTACAAGCCAAGTGTCGAATTTTCAATCAGTTCCAAACCACCCATATAGTCTATTTCAGCTAGCATAATCTCTAATTTTGCCAAACGTCCTTCGCCGACCACTTTTGTTTTTCTCACCCCATCTACACACAAATGCGGGTGTGCTGTCTATAAGATACCCTCCTTCCCACCTCTTGTGATCAAGCCATTAATAAACTCAGTTTTAAACAAAATGGACCTTTATCTGAGGATCATACACGGGATTAATACGTCACTATGTAGGTGACCTGGTGGTCTAGGGGTAAGATGTCTGACTTCTGTGCTGGGGTGAAGGGTTCAATCCTCGGTCCCAGCACAGATTTATCTGATTTCCAAACCCTTCCTCCACCTCTGACAAGACGTGTATTAATCACAACTTGTGAATGTGTGGTATGCCAGGCCTCCACCATGGTTCGGATCTCACGTTAAACTGTAGGCCCTCCATTTCATCTCACAATCACCCTACCATTACACATTAGCGTAAGTGCGTATAACCCGAACGGGTAGTAAGACGCGGTGCTAATAATAATACGTCACTAGGAACCACTTCAGTGGCCGCATGGTCTAACGTGCTACTATCGCAGCAGACTAGACTGCCGATGACTGGGGGATCGAGGTTCGAATTCGGTCAGGTGTACTGAGGATGATTTTTTCCAAATTGGTTTTCCACTCTCCCTCCACGCAAATATGGGGACTTTTCTTATAAATATAACCTTCCTACTTCCTAAAGATACTAGCGTAACCAGTACGTAAGCGTATAAACCGAACGGGTAGTATGATGTCGTGCTAAAATAAGTATACATCACTAGGAAAATGCTATAGCGACAAAGTCAGTGTCTTACTAAAGCTGCTTAGTGTGGTGTTCTTTGACGAAAATGTACTTAAAACATATAACCACTGCTACAAATATAACAGTCGAAAATAAGCACGTCACCGAAATTGACAACTTTCAAAAGGACCACAAATTAATTACCTTTAAAAGATTTTTAACGTAATAAGTACCTCATATAGTGCTTAGCAATCTAAAGTAAGCTTGGGATTGTGTAAACAGATAGAGAGAGAGTGCATAGTTGTGTACTAGGAATTCCGCTGGGACGGACGCTGACAATGCTGTAAATAGGTTCGCATCAAACGCATCATCCAACGTTAAGTCAGTAATAAACGTTGCAAGGCACTTTACCACTACAGGCATTGGCTACAAGGTTCTCACAAATACATTTCCTATAAATCAGTTGCATTTAGATTGTACAGTTTCTTTTAATACGACTGACGTGTTCGCATAAAAATACATTTATCTGACAATTTTTTTTATAAATTCTCACTTAATTACCAAATTGTGTTTTATTTGTGTTCATCTTGGTGACCTGTTGATCTAGGGGTAAGGTGTCGGACTTCTGTGCTGGGATCCGGGGTTCAATCCTCGGTCCCGGCACAGATTTATCTGATTATCAAACCCTTCCTTCACCTCTGACAAGACATCTTGTGAATGTGACATCTCACAATCACCCTACCATTACACATTAGCGTAAGTGCGTATAACCCGAACGGGTAGTAAGACGCGGTGCTAATAATAATACGTCACTAGGAACCACTTCAGTGGCCGCATGGTCTAACGTGCTACTATCGCAGCAGACTAGACTGCCGATGACTGGGGGATCGAGGTTCGAATTCGGTCAGGTGTACTGAGGATGATTTTTTCCAAATTGGTTTTCCACTCTCCCTCCACGCAAATATGGGGACTTTTCTTATAAATATAACCTTCCTACTTCCTAAAGATACTAGCGTAACCAGTACGTAAGCGTATAAACCGAACGGGTAGTATGATGTCGTGCTAAAATAAGTATACATCACTAGGAAAATGCTATAGCGACAAAGTCAGTGTCTTACTAAAGCTGCTTAGTGTGGTGTTCTTTGACGAAAATGTACTTAAAACATATAACCACTGCTACAAATATAACAGTCGAAAATAAGCACGTCACCGAAATTGACAACTTTCAAAAGGACCACAAATTAATTACCTTTAAAAGATTTTTAACGTAATAAGTACCTCATATAGTGCTTAGCAATCTAAAGTAAGCTTGGGATTGTGTAAACAGATAGAGAGAGAGTGCATAGTTGTGTACTAGGAATTCCGCTGGGACGGACGCTGACAATGCTGTAAATAGGTTCGCATCAAACGCATCATCCAACGTTAAGTCAGTAATAAACGTTGCAAGGCACTTTACCACTACAGGCATTGGCTACAAGGTTCTCACAAATACATTTCCTATAAATCAGTTGCATTTAGATTGTACAGTTTCTTTTAATACGACTGACGTGTTCGCATAAAAATACATTTATCTGACAATTTTTTTTATAAATTCTCACTTAATTACCAAATTGTGTTTTATTTGTGTTCATCTTGGTGACCTGTTGATCTAGGGGTAAGGTGTCGGACTTCTGTGCTGGGATCCGGGGTTCAATCCTCGGTCCCGGCACAGATTTATCTGATTATCAAACCCTTCCTTCACCTCTGACAAGACATCTTGTGAATGTGAGGAGTGCCAGGCCTTCACCGTGGTTGGGATTCCACTTTAAACTGTCGGTCCTCCATTTCATCTCCCAATCACCCTACCATTGCACATTAGCATAAGTGCGTATACACCGAATGGGTAGTAAGACATGGTGCTATTATTATTAATAATAATAATAATAATAATAATTTGTATGCATCACCTCTTAATACTCGTTCGGGCTATGTGCATAAGTGATGGGACAGGGATAATTGGGATTAATCTAGCCTAATTTGCGTGAAGGTAGAGTGGGAAACCACTTGGGATTCGAACAACATCTCTTTATAACAGGCATTTGAATCTATTGTAATTGTGACGCCTTAAGCTACGTGGCCACTGATGTGGGCATAAGATTGTGTAAGAAAATCCCATGGCTTTAGATATCAAATATTAAGTATTCCGGGAAGGTTTAATAATTTATGTGTAGAACTAGTGTTTACCCTTTGACAGTGGTGAATTAACGGCAGGATGACTAGGTGCTGTGTCAGTTTTAGAATTGAACTACCTTGGCTCTTTTATCTTACTGGGGATGAGAGTGGGTAAGGGGGCTAAAAATCTTTTGGATTAAAAGCAGGGGTTCCCAAAGTTTAAAGTTTATGTGCCATTTCTAAATATAAACATATTTTGTTGTGCTTCGTATTTTACTGTCCAGCCGTGCTACCTACATATTCATACTTATAAAATAGGTAAGAAGAAATGTATAATTTAGATTAAATGTACAAGAATTTGTGTTGAGAAATAATAGTAAACTAATTAGGGGGGAAAACATCTCTGTAACCTTAGATGGGATTTTGACCATAATCTCCCCATTACAACCAATAAAACGAGATTGACTTCTATGTCTGAGCAGGGGAATATTAAACAGCAAAACCTTTCTATTATTTTTATACATACCTAGGTCTGTGCTGTGTCATAAAAGTTAGGCTAGGTTTGGTTATGTTATATTGGGTTATGATCGTGTTGTGTCATACTTCTGTCCTAGTGTAGCGAGCCAAGGGCCAAGCTAAGGTGGGGTGGAAGGAGTCGCGAGAAAAAGTCAGTGTCTTAGCAGATTTTAATGCAAAAATTTTTTTTTAGCCAAAATAAATTTTGCTCTAGTACAAACATGGAATTTTATTTTCTTCACATGGTGACCTAAAAATTTCTTAAATATTTGTCAAGGGTGTTCTGGAATTTAATGACCAGCTTTTCTCTTTATTTAAAAAGTTTGATGGATGATGTCACCATGCTCATGACAGATATTCAACAACTGTTGATATCAACATGTGAAGAAAATTAAACTCTATGTTTGTACCGAAGCAATATTTTATATATTTTTGTTAAAAAAATATTTTGCCATAAAAACTGAAACCACAATTTCATCTCACCTTAAGCTGCGTACACAGTGTGTACGTAAATTTTTATTTTTTATTTATCTAGCTCCATGTTTTACTAACCGTTCAGGTTATACGCTTAAGTACTAATTACGCTAATGGGTAAAGAGTTGCGAAGGTTGAATTTGGATTAAGTGAGCCCGTATTTGCGTGGAAGTAAAATAAAAATAAACATTTAGGAAAAACAACCCCAGTTCACCCGAACGAGATTCGAACCTCAAATCTCCCCGTACTCGAGAGTCTAGCTCAACATGAAACTAGCGCGTGAGCTAACCACATCATTGAGGCGGGGTTGTACCTTCGCTAAGTTTCGCTCACTGGGTGGCAAGCTGTTGATAATGTGTACACAGTAAAGTTGGAACACCGACAGAAAACAGAATAAGAATATCATTATTATAAATTGTGGCTATGAAGTGGAGTAACACTATTGCATTGCAAAACTCATTGATTTATACCACGAACACGAGTGTCTATGGAATCCAACACACAGTGATCATAAGATTAAATTAAAATATAACTTGAAGACTTGGATGAAACAAATTAACCCTCAAAGTGTGATCCAACTGAAGTGAAAAATAAAGTTGAATTCCTGATGAGTTCATACCGACAAAACAGTTTCTTAACCGATTATTATATATTATGATTCACTAGCAATCATATTTAAATCTTCATCAGACATAAATAAACATGATATATTTCATTCAATTTAGCCAATTTTTAAAAGAACACCAAAGCTTACTAACAAGACCATCGGCGAAAACTATCGAACACCCGTGAAAACACTTGGTTCGGTTTTCGAATTTTGAACCGAACGCTGAACAAATTTGACCTAATTCGATCGCTGCCCTTCATTCACCTTCACCCGCATAGTGGGTACCCTAGCATAGGGCCAAACTCAGACAACCTATCTTCCCAATCACTATTAATTAGGGCCGAAATTGTAAGCAGCCATCCACGCTGCCAACGTTGTGGTTATGATGAGGAATATTAGAACTTTTTGCACCGCGTCTTACTACACGTTCGGTTTATACGCTTATGTACTTAACACAATAATGGTTATATGGATTAGTAAGGTTATATTTATAAAAAGTATAACCTCATTTTCTAGGAGAGAGATTGGGAAATCATTTTGGAAAAACCACCCTCAATACATCCAATCAAAATTCGAACCTCGATCTCCCTGTCATCGGCAGTCTAGTCTACTGTAAGAGTAGTGCCTTAGACCATGCGGCCACTGAAGCAGGTGATTAAGACTTAATTATAGTTTGGTCCCTGGCGCTAATAACCCCTAGGTTATCCTAAAGACCTGACGAAAAACCAATTAAGTAAAACAAACAGAACCAAATATCTTCATTTTTTGGCTTCCAATTTTCCTGTTTTTAATTAATAAAAAAAAGAAGTCAAAATTGTAAAATTCCTGCTTCGAGATAAACACGTTCGTGCACAGGGGCTAATCATTTTATAATTTCACACGTATGAGTGCAGTAGATATTGCACAATGCTCATGACAGACAGACAGACAGACAAACAATTTATTTTATTTATATAGATAGAACACATACATTTTAAATTTGACTTAAACCTGGAACTAACTTTATAAACTAATTTTAAGGTATTTTACTTCTTTTAATTCTAATAGTTAATGTGGGAAAGCTAATTACGTTTCATTTATACACAAGATTAACACGTCTAAATAGATTAGAAGTTTTATTACAATTATAATAAATTTGTAACTCGTTTATCTACTAATTAAGACCCTTGATATTTCGAACATTACATAACTGGGTTATACTTAGCCTAAAACAACAGCCTTGAAAGCGTTAAACTTTACCTTTTTTTTTAAATATAAAAATAAGTCAACTTCAGTAAATTACATTTTCAAAGCATTTCTATTTTTTTTTTATTTCCATCTAGTTTTAGGAAAGAGTTTTAAATAAAGACTAAGATTTTTTGGGTAGGAATTTTCATTTGTATTGTTTAACTGTAGTACTGTAAGAATTTTTAAAAAAAATATGGGGTGAATATTTTCAGACAGTAAGCTTGGCTACTGGCTAATGAAAGATAAAAAAAGAAAGAAAAGAGATTATTAGTAAAAATAAAAAGTTGGCACGCATGACAATAATAATTTCCCCTATTTTGGGTCGTATTGTTTCGTCCATTGTCACACGCACAACGAGGCCCACAACAATGAACGCACCTTCCCCCATCACCCAAAGATGTTAGGAAGGGGGAGTAACATAATTAATACAAGCACCGTGCAGCTAGAAGATGAGGGGGTTAGGAAGGGGGAAGTAGGGAGTGTGTGGTAGGAATTACAGAACTAAACGACGAAGAATTGATGGATTAAATCTTAATAAAAGGGGTTCATGTAGTAGATTGTTGAAAAGCGGCTTTATATATACATATATATATATATATATATATATTGAGAGAAAGTAAAGAGAGAGAAAGAGAGAGAGGGTGGTGGTGGTAAAAACATCAGGTAAAAAAAATGACGAAAGGGTTAGGTGAGGGAGAGAAAGGGGTCAATTAAAATATAATTTGTGAGATAAAGGGGCGGTAAGGCGAGAACAAAAGGGCACGGTGAGGAAATTGGAGTCGTATTAGGGTTGAAAAGGGATCATAAAAGGGAACTTAAAATGGGAGGGGGCGTAGGAATTCTATTTGAACTGTGGTGGGGAAGGTTTGCCCACCTCGATGGTAAATTGAGATTCTATGAGAATCAGAGTAAAATATAAATATAAGGATGAGGATTTTAGAAATAAGTAAAAATTGGTTATTAACTACAGTCAACCTATAAATGCAAAATTGTGTGATAGAATGTTAATGTTTTCGTTTCACAATATATTTGACAGATAAGTTTTCTTGAGAAAAATAACACATTAAGCTTAGAATAAATGGACATATTCACCAATAAATAAACATTGAAAATTTAGTTTCATTATATTTTAGTACATAATACAACCAGCTTCAGTGGCCGAATGGGCTAAGGTGTCACTCTAGTGTTAGACTGATCTTATGATGACGGGGAGACCCAGGTTCAAACCCAGGTTGTTATTACTAAGGGTAGTTTTTCCTAAGTGTTTTCACACTCTACTTCCACGTAAGTGTTTGTAGACTACCTCTAAAAAGCTTTCTTTCATAACATGATAACATAATGACATAAACGGTAGTAAGACGCGGCGATTTAAAAAATACACAGTAAATTAATTTACTTTTGGCTTTTATAAAGATTTGAATTGGGAAACTCAACATTTATGGGTTCCTTATACATTCAGTTGCCATTAGATATGGCTATTTAATAATATTTAAAGATCCATCGTGGTTTTGAATACTTTTATATAGCATGTTTTCTTTTAGATAAACCATTTAGACTACTTGTGCACCTATTAATGACACAGCCATGAAGTACTTAGTTTTTTTCCTCGACTAATTTGCTCCTATGTTTTACAAATGAAATACACTTTATTATCAGTGTGTACATGAAACGACAGATTAAAAACAAAATACCACAGATTAATGCACTTCAGGCAAAATGGTGTAAACTGAACACGTGTTTGCAATCGCTCTCATCACCAAAAATGAGAGAAAACCATTCCCACCCTCAACCACCCCTTTAAAAAAAATCCAACCCCAATCCAAACACACATACATACACACCAACACGTTGTAAAACATGCAAATTTATGCACCCAATGACATACAAGAATTTTTATATTTTTACCATTTCTAGGTTTGTCGGGCCAATTTGTACATCAATCACAGAATTTTGACTACGATTTGATGAACGATCTGTCCCGACGAATGAAAAATGAGTTTCGAAACCTCTGGACGTCCCCCCCATTAAGCGCATGTGCAATTAAACAGCTAATAACGCATAAATCATAGACATCTAAATGAAGTCGACGCATATTATTTGTTTGATAGCTTCATGGAGGAAGAACACCCATAAAAAACACACACAAAAACCACCCGTGTGAATGTTTAAGCACATTTGGGAAGATAGCTTATCGCTGTTATGACCTATTCGATGTGATTAGCACCTAATTGGTTTGCGGTGAGTTGTGTTACTTTATGTGGATGAGCTCGCTTCTATTTATATCAATGTGGAAACATTGCACATCAATATTTATTGTGAAATATTGTTTTTACTTTTCTTATATAGGATAAAATCATTCAGGTCAAATGAACCATTAAAAGACACAGTAAGGATGCAAATATGTGTCATAACATACCTTGGAATTGGATTTTTTTTTCAGAAATTAACTATAAGATTTAAAAAAATTAATCAAAATTCATCCCACATCTTTAAAGAGTGCCTTTACTAACTTATCATTTTATTTTTTGAATATTTTATTCTCCTGAGTAATAGACTATACCCTGATTTTGGCTGGAAGAACAGTAGTTAAAATTCACACATATCATTTTGTTGCCAGTAATGATAAGATTTTACTATATTATTTGTGTTATTTTATACGTATTGATAGTATCTATCCAAAGTGTCAGTTACAGATAATATGACTTGGTGTATGGGTATATCAAAATATTTTCTTAGCTTTAGTAACTAACATCTATTGTTCTTCCTACCAAAATCATCCCATAGTCAACTATCTTAAAATGTGCTACTTTTATCAGGTTTCTAGTAAGAGGTTTATAATAAATAGCTACGCTATTACATTAGTTGATTATGCTTATAGTCGCATATAAATATAATATTTTGTAAATTTAAAAATGAAACCTGGACACAGGAATTGAGCCTGGGACCTTAGGCTTAGTAGGTTAATGCCAGTTGAGTGAACCGAGGGTTCCCCATTCATCTTTCACGCAAATGTGGGTACATTTTAAAAATTACACTTTATGTATATCCACCCACTAGTTTTATCAAATGCATAAAGTCCGGATGGGTAATAAGGTGCTGAGGAAAACAAGAATGAAGGTTGGCTCTTGAAGTGTATACATGTTATATCTTCTACTACAAAAATATATTTCCAAATTCATAAAAACAATACTACCTTCTCCTTAATTTTTCACCCACTTTATATTTCAAAAGTACTTAATGGTTCTTCAATTGATAGATTATCCTCAAGAACAAAAATTATTTCTTCTTAAATACCTAATTTTAGCTATACACACACGCAAAAGCACCTCATATCCTAATTCGACACACTCCTCAGAGATGATATAAAGATATCACTATTATAATCGTTTATAAAATAACATACTCATGTAAAACAGAAAGGGTGGGGAATACAAGGGGGAGAGGAGGAAGGTGAAGTAAAAGCTTGTTCTGAACAATCGCTCTCCGGTATAGTGTGAAATATAATCACTTTCCATTGAGTGGAAAATTCGGAACAGCGAGGATATGGATGTAAACAAATAAAGTGTGTGTGTGTGGGGG
>CABFVX010007355.1:0-23706 GCA_902151425.1 Timema shepardi
TACACATTAGCGTAAGTGCGTATAACCCGAACGGGTAGTAAGACGCGGTGCTAATAATAATAATAATAATAGTAATAATAATATAATTTAAATCTGGTAGGTCAGTTCTATCAAGAGTCCCTAGTTTTTAATATTTAGCAACGTGTCTTACTACCCATTTGGCTTATATGCTCAAGTATTAATTATGTTAATGGGTTAGGAATTGGTAAGGTTGAAATCAGAGGAAGTGAACCCACATTTTCATGGAAGGAGAGTGGAAAGCCATTTAGGGACCACTCCTCCCCGAGTTCACCTGACCGAGAATCGAACCTTGATATCCCCCTTCTCAAGCAGTTTAGCTCAACAATAAACTAGCATGTTAGCTAATCACACCGACTGTACAGGTGTGAGAGTCAGCCAAAGATCTCAAACTTAGTGGATACAAGTAGTGTATCTTTGGAGAAATGTGTCCACATTAGTATGGAAAAAGAATGTAAGACTCACTGAAAATGCATGTAGAAAAATGATACACTTTTTTTTTAAATAGAAAGTCACAACAGTTTTGCAGTTTGCTTTTCTTCCTTATTATTCTGGAATAAATCTCATGTCTGCAAGCATTATCTATATTAGTATTATTAGCATTACACCCCCTGGAATTATAATAAATGTTACTAGATGGTACCATAAGCCTTTATCCAAAATATTAAGCTTTAGTTCATATTTTCAACAGAAAGCACTGGAGGCCACCAGCATAGAAGTCTGACACCTTACCCCTTGACCGCCAGGTCACCTGACATTTTATATTATTTAGATGATTACTATAGATAATGAGAGAATTTAAGCATGAAAGTGAATGTTTTATTAATTATTTAGGCCTAATTATTATTCATTTATTTGCTGCATAAAGAGTGTTTTCCAAAACACAGGTGTTCACAAGTATTTAGGTCCATACACAATTTTACTAAAATTAATGTAGCTTAGAAACTAACTAACAACTTTACAGACACCTGACCTATATCAGATGTTAAAGAAATGAATGAACTTTCTTTTAGGAGAAGTGATGAAGTCAAAAGGCAAAAAATTCAATTGATTTTTTCACCCCTAAAATTTCCAAATTCAATATTTTCCACAATTCATCTATTGTATGATGATAGATGACCTTTTTTTTCTAATGCTAATATGTTTAGAGTATAAGTGTGAATTTTTTCCTTGTATATATGTTGAATTTTTTTTTAAGGTAGGAATTCAAAAATACACAGGTAAACATGTAAGAATTGACCCAAGTGCCTTAGACCGGAATCGTGAAAATATGCCAATTGCAAAAGGGGTTAACCAGGAATTTGAGTCCCGATTTCTTTGGGGTAAATAGTATGTATGAAGATAACATGAGTTGTGTTAAGATGGAGAAGGGGTGGACCGAGTAGGTCAAAATAAAAATGAGTAAAGCAGGAGAGTGCACTTTCACCACTATTCCTTGTGATGATAATGGTCATGGATAAAGTAGCAAGGAAACTTTATGAGCAAAGAATGAAATCATAATGTTTGCTGATGATTTAGATGTTATGGAAGGAGAAGGAAGAGGAAGTATAGGAACAGCTATAGGAATGGAATGAGGAAATGAGAGAGAATGTGGAGTTAAATTTAGCACAGCGAAGTGTGAAGTGTTAGTAACGACAAGAAAGAGAATAAGACCTACTAAAGCTATACAGATGAATGGAGTAGAGCTGAGAAAGATGCAGAACATAAAATATCTTAGAAGCATGACTGAGGCAAAGGGTGAAATTAGAGAGAATCTAGTAATAAGAGCCGGAAATGGAGTTGTTCTGTGGTGTGAAAGAGACCTGCTGTATAGAAGAGAAGTGCTCTCTAAGTATGAGTGTTGTATAGAGTGTATTATGTACCCTTTATTACCTATGCAACCAAAATATGGACAGTGAATATAAGAGAAACAAAAGTGGAGGCCATAGGAATGAAGTTGCGAGGAGCGTCTTAGCTTTAATAAGGAGAAAGAAAGCAAGAATGAGATGGTATGGTCATGTAATGAGAATGGAAAAGGAGAGAATACCAAAAATAATGATGGGGCTAAAGTATGTATGAAAAATACCATAAGGGAGACCAAGAAAGAGATGGGAGCAGTAAGTGTATAACTAAGAGAAGAATGGTGAAAGTAAAGAGGATGAGTGGTGGAAGCAAAGAGGATGAGTGGTGGAAGTAAAGAGGATGAGTGGTGGAAGTAAAGAGGATGAGTGGTGGAAGTAAAGAGGATGAGTGGTGGAAAGTAAAGAGGAAGATGGGGGCATTTTACTAAACTGACCAGGCCACAGGCTGGAAAAAGTTGATAATTATTATGACTTATGTTTTCCTATAATCAAGATAGTCTAGAGTTAGAATAATTTAAGAACCAGTGGTCAAACAATCTAATACAAGCCTGGGCCACATTGAGAATGGGCCACCTAGTAAAGTCCAATTTTTTGGTAGAAAATTCAGTACATTATAAAACAAAGTTACATACATAAAATAAAAAAGACAATATATAAAAATGAATTAGTGATTCTTCAATAAAACAGAACTTATTTAGATGGATGGCATTTTTCATTTCATTCAGTTTCTTTAATGTCAAGTGTCAATTCAGTAGTTGAAAGTCTAAAACTGCCTCTAAATGTTCATGGATGTGTTTTATAGAAATGGCATTTTCTTCCATAAAAATATTCTTATATGATTCTGGTATTTAAAACATTAATTTTTTTCCTGTAGACAAATAGTTATAATGTGCAGGCTGTATAAAAATATGTGATGGGCCACAATTTGTCCAGGGCTGGTCTAAGGCATTAAACTTGAAATATAATGTATTGCCAATGACAGGCAGGTTGAGGTTCAAATCTTAGCAAGATGTACCAGGATGGTTTTCCCTATGTGGATAATCTGTAGCTTTCCAAGCCCATCATCCCAATAAAGCATTTCCTCTTAATTACCCTCCCAATCCTCACATATTAGTTAATTAATTTGATTTTTAAAATAGTATTTTTAGCATTGCATCTTAGTGCCTATTTGGGTTATTCACTTATGTACTAAATACACTAATAGTTTTGAGGATTAGGAAGGTTATATTTATAATAAGTGTACCAGCATTTGTGTGGAGGGAGAGTCGAAAACCATTAAGGAAAAAAAATCTCAGCACACCCGACCAAGATTCAAACCTCAACCTCCCAGTTATCAGCAGTCTAGTATACTATGAGTGTAGTGCGTTAGAGCATGCGGCCATTGATGTGGGTTAAAATAGTGTTTTCAATACTAATGTGATTTAACATTACAACATGTCTAAGCATTAAATTTAGTTGAAAATTGAAACTTGCAAATAAACACAGAACTCAAGCAAGACCTTTGGCTTAGCAGGCCAGCACTACTATAAAAAGATATTCAGAATATTCTCATGCACACCACTACTCAATATTTAAGTTAATGTATGGATTAAGTATGCATGGCTACTCATGACCATTAGCAATAACACAGTGACTCATGGGGACTGCAACTTTCAATTTAAAAGTAAAAGAATATTGTGTGCAAAGGTGTACGTATGTACACACACACACACACACACACACACACACACACACACACACACACACTTAATATGAAACCAACTTTTACATTTGATTGAAATTGACATATGGCTATGTAAGAACAAAATTTGAATTCAAAAACTAAAATAAATAAAAACCTATTTTTCCATTATGTATGGTACAATGACTTTTTCAATAACTAGACACTTCACCTATAAAAAGAAAAAGTATTTCAACTATACTGTAAGAAAAGGTATGTTAAATTGTAACTAAGGTGTAATAAATAGTACCTACATTTTGTAATAAAATACTCTTGATTCGCCTGAAGTAGCAAAAGGGATCAAATGGGTGTCCAATACTGCAAGAATATCAGAACAGATGTCACGCAGTTCTTGCTCTACCTAAGGAAAAAAATTGAAGTCGATACAACATATAGAATACAATTCTGGCTCTTTAGGAAATATAATTACAAACTTTCCCCAATATACTACTAAATATAAAATAATATAGAACCTATTGGAATCAAAACAAAATCAACCTCAAATCTTAGATTTGTAAACACATTATACAGTAGCCTCATTACTTCTTTGGTGCTGACTGACAGCTTTTAAAAGTTACCAGACCAAATTATGTATCCCTACGCCGGACCAAATGATCTGCAAAAACGTGTTTAGCAGTAGTCACTTCTGACATTCAAAATTTAGTTACATACCTAAATGTTGACTGTCAGCTGTTAGCTGTCAGTCAGCACCAAAGAAGCCATGGGGCTACTGTAGGTGCTCTAATTTTACTATCTCCCTATCCCTCAGAGAGAGAAGTATTGTGATAAAAAAATCAAACTATATCTTGATAAATGTCAACATTTCATGACCCCCTTAAACCAAAAAAGTGGTTTTCCTGATGCCGTTTCTTGGTGTCTGTATTTCGGTCTAGAGGTGAAATCATTTTACCAATCAGGCTTAAACTTTGTATCTAGGGATTTCACAGGGTTCCCACATGGAGTTTTTGGGATTAGATATCTAACCCTAAAATTAAGAGTAGTTGAGTGAAGGGCAAAAAGATACAAAATCGATTTTTTCCAAATCCGCTTTAACAATTTTTAAGATATAGGCCTAAACTCAATTTTTCCCAAATCCGCTTTAATTTTTTTTTATTAAATGCTGTATCTAGGCACTTTTAACATTACAAAAAAAATGTAAATTCTTGTTTTCCAATGAAAATGAATTTAAGGGTACTTAGGGGAAGGAAAATGTCAAATTTTCATCATATCCCTGCAACTATTTGAGATAGAAATAACTTATCATGGTAAAAGTATATTACTATACAAAATGAAAATAAATTAATTTTCAATACATTTTTTAATATCAATAGTTTGAGTCCTAAGCAAAAATAAATTTTTATGAAGAAATTTGAAATATTAAAATATTATTTGTTTTATAATTTTTTTACCTTTTAACTCTTCAGAGGGGTATTAATTTCCTATCTAAAAATTTGCTTATCTGAAATGGGTTCAGCCCTCTATATTTTGGTTATCAGAGGTTTTAATGTGTATAGATTTTACTTTTTTTAAATGGCTTACTTTAGCACGATAGGCCCGGATCATTGCTAATTTCAGATCTGCTCCTTTATTTTCTTCTTTTTGCTCAATAGAACTTATGATCCTCCAGCTTGCACGACGTGCTCCGATCACGTTCTTATAAGCCACTGATAAGAGATTGCGTTCCTCCACACTCAAATCCAAATCCAAAGAAGCCACTCTTTTCATGGCTTCCACCATTTCTAAAACAATACAATTGATTTTGAACATCATTCACTTTAAATCAAAGGCAAAATAAACAAAATTTTTGGCAGTTATCATGCACTTTGTGTACAAGACCAATTTATAGTAAAATATTAGCTTAAAAAAATCCAGGTTAGTGTATTTCCTACAAAGACTTGTTAAAGATATGTGAAGCAGTGGTGTAGTAATAAATATATCAGAGCCTGAACGGGGGGCCGTAGCCACCCAAAAGTTGAAGGGGGATCTGAGGGGCACACACAAACATAAATACCTCTAGAAGATATTTGGAGCATTTTTTAATGGTTACTAAGACAGAAACTTAACGTACTTCCCCTAATATTCCAAAAAATTGCATAGAACACAGTAAATTTCAACAGAATTTATTTATTCACAGTATGAAAAAAGGTTTTAACATAATATTGATATAAAAACAATTAAGTTAACTCAGAAGTGCATAGTTTAAAGCTTTATTAATATATATATATATATATATATATATATATATTGCTAATTTCAGATCTGCTCCTTTATTTTCTTCTTTTTGCTCAATAGAACTTATGATCCTCCAGCTTGCACGACGTGCTCCGATCACGTTCTTATAAGCCACTGATAAGAGATTGCGTTCCTCCACACTCAAATCCAAATCCAAAGAAGCCACTCTTTTATATATATATATATATATATATTATTTTTTTGTTCATAAAAAGAAGTGCTGAAACGTCATTACCGCACCAGTATACCCTTGGTGAAAAGCAATTTTTTTGATTTAGGTGATTATTAACAAAATAAGACAAGGCCAAAAACCAATATCCAAAAATTATTCATTTAAACATTTTAATACCTACTTATTTCTATTCCAAAATAAGAAGCAAACTCAATCTGTTGTGTGTGTGTGCCTTAAATCTTTTGATTTAGTTGAAAATTATTGAACTTAAAAAAATGGCCTTTCCAAAAGTTTTAATATCAAATAAAGTATATATATTTTTAGCACCATACTACCTGTTCAGGTTATATGTATATGTACTCGAATTTACATAGGAAACATAAAAAACATTTTGGAAAAACACTTCTCAGTGCACCTGCGGGATTTGAATGCCAATCTCCTGTCATCAGCAGTCTAGTCTAACAAAGTGACACCTTATACCGTGTGGCCGCCAAAGCAATTTTTACTAAAAGATTATTTATATGTTTTAACAATAATACAATTCTAAGATTCACATTTATTTTGGATTTGTTTCAGTTGATTTAAATATTTTATTGAAAGCTCAATAAATGTTGGAGTCTCACTAATCCCTCTTTAAGATTACACACACATTTAGTGAAGTATTTACCTCTGTATTGTGAAAAATACACACTTCTTGCATTACCAAAATTAAATCTTCTTCCATACTAATATGCCAAATTTGTTGTATATTATGACCGGTAGAGATTGACCCATTGTAAATTAGAGGATTAAACTAAAGCCAGCATACATTATTTTAATATCAAGCAATGTATGTTATAATGATGATAAAATGAGAATATTAAAAGAAAACAAATGGATTTTAATCAATGAAAAACCAATAGTTGATTAGCGTGAATTATGTACCCTTTTGTATTTTTCTTATGTATTGCAATATAGGTCTGATCTGAAGACTATTATAAACATGGTTATTTGTAGTCATTTATTTTTGAAGAAACAGTAATCTCAAGTTTAATATGTATCAATTAAATAGAGAAAGCAGATTTTATGTTTTTGTAAAAGTTTTTATTTTTACATGCAATGCGTATTACTACCGATTTGGGCTATCATATTTACAAAAATGGAATGGGGATGTGTAAGGCATAATTTAAAGTAAATGTATCCTCATTTGCATGGAAAAACAGTTGAAAACCATTTCAGAAAAAAAAACAGTACACTTGCAGAGTGGCTACAAAACTTATTACAAAATTGCCCAACTTTATCAGGTTTTCCAGACATTTAATAAAATTCCCCACATAACCTTTTAACAGTTTTACTGGGCCAATGGCAATTTTTCTGTTTATTGCATAGATCACATATTTTTGAAAACGGTCCAATGGCTGCTAAACCTAAATATTATTATAAATTCTTTATTCAGTATTTAATGTTTTTATGTAATAGGTATTATTCTTGTCCCTGTGCAAACGTGTTATAAAACAAACATTGTATAACCATCTCATGTTAGAATAAAATATCTAGACAATGCAATTTTGATTCCACCAAGAAAACCAAATATTGCATTTTTGTTTAAATTATTAGGTGCATAATTAGTTAAAGAAAAATCCGGTAATTTAAATAAATATATTTTTGATTAAATTTACTAACAAAAAGATTCCCTAACTTTTCCAGTTTTCCCCTGTGTTTTGCCACCATGACCTGGCTGGATACTTACTCCAACCTCTCATTATCGGCAAACCAGAATTGTAGAGAGTGACACCTTAGTTTTTTGTGCCCATTGATGAAAGTTAAAGGTCTAGTTCAGTATACTATAAACAGTGTGTCGCTGCAGTGAATTTGGTGTTCTATGCGGCCACAGCCTACAGTGCCATGCATAACCATTCAATAAGAACACAAATTAAGCTGGTCTGAGTTGCAGCCGTGTGACGTCCGCATTTTTTACTTACTCGTTCTTACTAATATTTTAATACATCTGACCTGAAATTAGAATTATGGTGTATCCAAATTACTAACGGTTTGAACTAAATGTTTCCAATGTTAAAGAAGCAGGCACAGAAAAATAGCTTCAACCTTTAATCCTAGAACATTTGAAGTTACTTCAGGAAAAACCTAGTTTATACTTTAACTATGATTTACAGTACAACCATTGGACTGGGTGCATTATCCATTTTCCTTGCAGCAGCTGTGTACCTCTAACTTAAAATATTTGCGAAACACTGATGTAGTACACTTTAAAAATATAATTTATTTTCTATTCTATTCAGCGATGTTTGCTTACTGTGATTCAGTCATCTTCAGCCAGTGATGTGTTGAGAATGCCATTCTATTAGACACAGGAAATGATCATTATCTAATTTTGCAGCTTCATAAAATTTTATAATTCTGCAAATGTATATATTCGGCAAAATAATTGCAAGAATTTGGTTGTTGATAATTATATGAGAAGTTAGTACAGACATTTGATGAAGTGTATCATGTATTTCTTGTTAGTGCCCGGAAGAACTACCATATCAAAAATTTTTGGAACATTTATTTATGTTTTGAATCATGTCTTCTGAACTATATTTAGTATTATTTTGGTTGCAAAAAAATCTACTAGATAATAACAAAAAAAATTTAGAGTGTAAATTGCATTTTAGTAAAAAAAAAATGTGGGGTTTATGTTTCAAAATAAAGTATTTATTTTTGATATTTTAAAATAAATATTTCCACATATGTTCATCAAAAATGTGTGTATTATTAAATTAAAACCAAATGTTTGTATATGTATGTTTCCACACTTGAAATGTTTCTTTTTACTAAAGGCTCCGACACATACTTCATAAAACCAACATTTGCAGCTTTGACACTGAATCCAGTCTTTTGTTCTTGGCTTTATGTAAAGATAATAAGGTTTACAAAAACCACATAGTGCATTTTCTTCTTGTTCGTTGACAGGTAAACTATCAACAACAGCATCTTTATGTAAATTGCTGGGTGTGACTGACTTGACTAAAACATGTCTATTGCCTTTTCAAAATCTAGGGGTCTCAATCTCTTTAAAAAATTACTTTCCTAAGTGAAAGCTTGGTTAAATCTAGTTTTTAATCTAAGCACACAAATGTTGGTGAAGTGTGTGACAAATTAGAAGATTTCTAAGCCAACTCACAAAAATGTTTGATAAATTACAAATGCAGTTTTTGTAGCTAAGTATTCAATTAATTGAGTATGATGGTCAAACGAAAACACAGGCCCTTAATTTATGCTTAACAATAATGGTAAAAATTGTGCTTTTGCTAATTGTAGTAGACTTTTTATCAGGGCTGTAGCTACTAGGAGTGGGGGAGGGGGGTGAGAAATGTAAGTGATGAGAATATTCATAATGATCAAAAGAATAAAACTCCATGGCATCAGCCCGCAAGCAAGCTACATCGACCGACCAGCCACTGCATGTTGGCAATAATAGTGCCGACATTTGCGAATGGAGTGTGTCATGTGGTCAGCACAACAAGCCCTCTGACCAATAATCTCAGTTTTCTAGACCAGAGCTGCCACATCTTTATTCAAGTATCTCCTTAACTGTACTCACAAAGCTGAGGTGACCCCGTTCCAGACCAAATGCTTCACATATAAATCTGCAAGCACCGGTGATCACACCCAGGACCTCTGGAACTGTATTCAAGAACTCTGACCACTAGACTAGAGAGGTGATCAATCAAAACAAACTTGCACTAAACTTAAACTATTATTATAGTGTGTTACCAAAGAACATACATTGTAGTGAAATACGGTAACCAAAAACTTTCTTAGGTGTGTGTACACACATACATGTACCAACTTGCACAAACATGTGCACACATGCACACACACACACACACACTAAGAACTTTGTTAAGTCCAAGTAGATTGAGTTTTTTTTTCACATATGGAATATTGTACAAGAGGGTATCAAAATGTTTCAAGACTGGTTCTGTAAAATAAAAACCGTTCGCAGCATGGGGATGCGTGTCCTGGTGTGGCGAGCTGTGACCATCTGTCAGTATGACAAGTGGCATCATTCTGTGTAGACCAATGGCTGTGTTACATTTATTTGACGACATGCATGGGTTCAATTGCGATTTTATTGTGGACCGCAAGATCGAGGAGAGAGCGAACATCAAATTTTGCGTCTTACTCGGAAAATCTAGAATGGAGACCTTCCAAATGATGCAGCAGACTTGCAGCAATGAAGCTATGAGCCATCCGGTATGTTTTGAGTGGCACTCGCACTTCAGGAGCGACAGAACGTCACTGAAAGACAAAGAGAAGTCAGAGCAACCCTCCATGAGCACAAACCTGGAAATTGTGGACAGTTAGGCACCTTGTGTATGAGGGTTGCTGGATGATCATTAAGGGCACTATGACATAGCGAATATGTATTACGAATCAGTGCAGACAATCCTCTATGGTTAAGACCCGGAGACCAAACAACAGTCTTCACAGTGAAAGAGCCCCAGATCTCCAAGACCGAAGAAGGCAGAGCAGGTAAGGAGCACGACCAACTGCAGGCCCATTATTTTCTTTGAAATTCACAAGATTGTGCATCATGAATTGTCAACACAGAGTTCAACTGTCATGTTCTGAGGAGTATGAGGGAGGACATTCGGCGGAAAAGACCAGAACCGTGGCATGAAGACAAATGGTTGTGCAAACTTAATGCACCCGCACACACAGTGATGAAAACACTCAAGTTTATCGGGTGCGACCACATTATCATTGATCTTCACCCCTCATACTCGCTGGATTTGGCCCCCTGTGATTTCTTCCGCTTCCCAGGGATTAAGTTAAAGCTCAAAGGTCACCAGTTCAATACAGTGAACCAAATCAAGCCTGAATCACAGACTGTGTTGTGCACGCTTCGAGACAAGGCCTTCCAGAGGGCTTTCCAAGAGTGGAAAAAGTGCTGGGATCAGTGTTTCGCTGCATAAGGGGACTACTTTGAAAGAGATAGTGACCAAATTTAAATCAGGTAATTTATTTCCATTTAAAGAACTAGTCTTGAAACTTTTTGATACTCCCTCATACATCAATAGCTTAAGAACTATGATTATTTTTTTATTTCCAAGAGAAATATCACCAAAGAATCAGACTTTGATGATAACTCTACTAAATATGCTTTAGGTAATCGGGAAGGTGGTGTTTAAAATGAATTATTGTTGCGCTCTAAAGTTATAGTCAATAGAAAAATGAGTCACCCATCTGAAAAGAGTATGAATGACAGTTCAACAGCATGATGGTACAAAGCATAAACTCTGAACTAGTAAAAATTTTAAATTCAAAGCTTGAGTTGACATTTTTTTTCTTATATGTGTATGGCAATTTAAGAAAATGTGTGGATAGGCTAGTCCAAGTGATAGTGGCGTAGCAACACAGCCAACTAGTCAGTCAGGCAGTCCGCCAGTCAGCCAGTCAGCCAGCTCGCCCGCCAGGCTAGGAGATCAATACTGCAAAGTGGAGTGGGAAGCAGGTAGGGAGGAAGCAGGGCCTCTCACCATGGCAACTAATTGTTTGCCACCACCCATCTTCCTGTATAGCCAGCTAGAACTGCTACACAACTTCATTTAGTTTAACCACGATATATTTAAAGAAAAGATAAATGCTATGTCTTTTAAAGTCCCATGAAATAAATTAAGATTTTAAGGAAACTTCTAAGAGACTGATGAGCTAACTTACTCAATTTAATTTTTAAAGCTAAACTGGTATGAGCAAAAAAAGCTGGTGTGAGAGTATCTAGTAAAATAAATAGCAATTAAAGAAAAAGTGATAAACAAGCCATCCAAATTCCAATCCTCCTCCTTAAACATAATAATAAAGGGGTCAATATATAGGTAATAGTGATTAAAATAAAATCATTTTTAATTGCATTCATTTCCTATCGTATGCAGCTTATCTAATCACTGAGTACTTAAAGAAAAAACTGTAATTGCATTTATAGCTGGAGCAAGAAAGTCATGAACCACAAACCCTTTAAAGTGCTTTGGCTTTTGTCGATCACAGAACAAAGATAAACTAGACTAAACCAATAAAACAAAAGAACATAGGGGGAGGGGGGGGGGGAATCAACAATTGAATAAACTAATGTGATAGAAAAATAAAAGTTGAGGACAAAAAAATTGTAATCATTTGCCTCAGTCTATAATATAATAGTGATATTCAAAAAACATTTACAAACATTTAGAAATTTTCTAGTGTTGTATGTGCCCTTGTGTGCATTTGTGCCTTTGTACATGGATGTGTACTTGTTATTGTGCATTCGTCCAACAAATAGTATCAGATGTAAAGACAAAACCATTTGTTGTAATTGCTTTGGTTGAAATTATCTGAGCCATGTATTATAAAACATTCCTGTTGACATAACTTTATAAAAAAATGCATTGTGATTTACAAAGAAGATAAATGCTTAAAGAATAAACACTGATTTAACTTGATGTTAAGATTCTTTGAAAACAAATTTTTATCATTAAAATTATTTGTGACTTATCATGTGAATTCTCTACCAATGAGCTGTCTATGTTCGACCTGTTCCTAGGGGTACACATCGCTCTAGTTTAGGGAAGAGTTTATGAATTACCATATCAGAGAATGTCAGCTATACCTATGATCCAGGGTCAGCATTTATGTTGCCATAGGTTCAAGTTTTATTGTACATGGTTGTATTTTTATACATTGTATCTTATATTCCTAATACTTGTATGATTTTAGTCTCATTTTTTAATATTTTTATTTTTTGTACTATCACTTCTATTATATTGTTTATTAAGTTATAATGATAAGCCAAGGTTCAATCCTCAGTCCCAGCACAAATTTATCTGATTACCAAACCCTTCCTTCACCTCTGACAAGACATCTTGTGAATGTGGGGAATGCCAGGCCTCCACCGTGGTTCGGATTCCACGTTAAACTGTAGGTCCTCCATTTCATCTCACAATCACCCTACCATTACACATTGGCGTAAGTGCGTACAACCCAAACGGGTAGTAAGACGCGGTGATAATAATAATAATATAATAAAATTATATTTTAATGTTTATACAGCCATTACATTTTTTTTTATTGTATTGTATTGTAAACATTGTTCAAATAAAATTTAATAATCAGTAAAAAAGATGTGTATCCTAATGGAAGTTTTAAAGAATTAATAAAAAATCTACATTAACTTCTTTTATGTATGCTCTATATCTTGCTTCACACAACATTTTTATAAAATGTAAACTCTGTCAGAGTTTTACTAGTTTAATATCAAGTTTTTAAATCAAAGAAATATCTAGCTAGAGTATATTCGCCATAGTAGTGGTGGTAGCCGACAACCAGCAGAAGATGTAAATATGGTTAAAAAGAAAACATCCATTAAAGACTCGGCCTTAAACTATAAGTGAAGAATGAGCTTGAGCATGGAACAATTCCTGGATAGCTCAGTGGTGGAGTAAGATATGTTAAGCCAAAGGTCCCGGGTTCTATTCCAGTGTCCAGGTGTCATTTTGAAACTAATTTAACCCGCCATCAGGTACGCCTGTTTTTTTTACACCATCCACCGCATGTCATCTGACAGATTACCTTGCAATATTTGCATCCTGAGATAAAATCTTACTAAAAAATGCAATCTATTAGTTTTGACACACTTTATGTGTGTTGTAATTAGAGTTAGTTAATGAAACTGACGCATAATACCATCGTAAACATTTTTTATTTTCTTGGGGAGGTTTCTGATAAATTGGCAAAAATTGTACTAACGCCATGAGGCAACATTACACATTTTTTAAAACACATTTCCTAGTTACTAAAAAAACATAACGAATGACATATTTAGAGCTTGTTTACTACATGTTTAGGCGCGACTCATCCATGATATGAAGATCAATAGACAAGTTTGGGCACAAGTCATCCAAGAGATTATTACTACTGTTATGACCTTGGTATTCACTGCATCATGGCTCTGACTCAACTGTCTGGCGGAGGGAAGGGAGCCAAGAATATACTAAGAGATGGACTGCACCCCACCCCTAGCAACCTAAATAGTGGGCAACTACGTCGCAAAGTCATCTTTCAGATGGCATGCGAATGATGGTGGGTTAAATTAATTGAAAGTAATGTTAGTTGAATTGCAAGCCAAGCGTGAATATTGAAGATAAGTATATTAAAAACTGTTGATTTGCAAGATATAAAAATACAGCTATCCATCTGAAGATAGTTTAGAAGATAAATTAATTGGCAATTGTATGAGATAAGTGAAATTTAATTAGATAAAAGAAGTGTATGTGTGTTTGTGCATGCATGAGTGTGCCCTTGAAGTGTGAGGAAGTGTTTAGCGTGTACTTTGTACCCATTGTCACATATGCAGCAGAAATATGGACAATGAATGTAAGAGAAACTAGGAAAGTGGAGGCCATGGGAATGAAGATGTTAGGAGCATGTTAGCTGTCCCGAGGAGAAACAAGATTAGGAATGAAGTTATCCAGAAAAGAGTTGGGGTACCGGGAGTAATGAGGTGGTTGTAGAATGTTCATGAACTGAGGGTCTGCTTCAGTAATGTGAAGTTGAATTGAGTCTGTGTACCGATCAATAAAAAAAACTTTAAAAATGAATGATACTTTTAAATGAACAAGTACATCAATATGAAGAAAATAACGACAAGGAACTAAAAAAACTTATTTCCCCTTCCAATTCCTTGTACGATGTGTTATATATCCAACCACAGATTCTCATTTTAAGCATCTTTCACACCAACACTTTCTGTGATTGCTTTTATCAGACTTAGTCCATATCAAGTAATATTGCAATCATTGCAAGATTTGTTTTTAAATCTCACTATGTCTGTAAAAGCAATATGCTTCCACTAGGATGTTAAGAGTCATCCATAAACTCCTTTAACTTGCCTTTTTTTTTGTCCCTCCCAACCCCCACCCCTGTAAGAGCAAGTTTACATTTAGTCTGACCCCTAACCCCTTACCCCATTCTACAACATGAGTTAAGTAACTTCTCACATCAAGAGTGAATGTCATTTCAATGAGAAGATTTTGTGATCCTATATGAAGAACTCAGATTTAGAAATTATCTTTATATTTATTAACAGTGGAAATGTACAAGATAGATGCTAAATAACACTGCTAAGTACATCCCGTAGCACCATGTAGACAATAGAGCTCCCACTGCCCTCTCTCAACAGTGTTAAGCATGGTTAATGGATTAATTCTTACAGAAAACTGACATTCCTTTGACATTAGCCTTCGGGGACTGCGCTAAAAAAACTTGCAGCATCCTATAATGTTCTAAATAATAATAAAAAAAACACTTTAATATATAATATTATTAGTAAAGCAATAGTATTTTTTAGAAAAATTTAATGATATTGTAGTTTTGTAAATTTTATCAAAAAGAATATTACAATAATGAACTGTTACAAAAACATTGCTCTAAAATATTTTTCTTCCTTCAGTTCCTTCCTTCAATTCGTATTTTTATGTATAATAGCAACCTCTAGTAAATAATAACTACAGCAAAAAAAAAACAGTGATAGAACTTCAAAAATGATAAACTTGCACGAACTATGCAATGTAAACATACGAGACAATGAGCCGGATGTATGACATTAGGACTGGTGCCGTTGCGCATTCACAACATTCCTACATGGCGCCAGTTAAAACTCCCACATCTCAGAAAATAAACTTTTTTTTATGTTTGATAACTGAGAAATACTTTGAGGGGATCTGACCTAATTACCTTTCATTTTCAAACAACTTTTAAAAAAATGTGCATTTGGTGCAAAAGTGCCGGTTCCCGAAGGTTAAATGAGAATTGTTTAGAAATCTGACCTTTTTTTTAAATTAAATTTTTAACACGCTAAATCCTTAACCCATTCAGTGGTGTGCGCAGATGCCTAATATAGCTATCTGCAAAGGCCTGACAGCCATTTTTCTACTTGTATATTCTTGCCCAACAACTATTTTAGCTACTCATTTATGATCATAGTATAGCATTGAACTGATAGATCCATCTATCTGCTTCAATGTTAAGTATTCAAACTGGCTAAAAGAACAGTGGTTCACTGTTATATGACATTATCATAACTTATTGCAATAAAACTATTTGTGCACGCACCACGGGACATTTGGGCAAACATAGGTGGTGTTCAACGTCCACGCAAGGAAAACGCTCAACACAAATAGCCTATCAGTATTTTTCACAAAATATATAAATCGTAGCTAAAACATAATAGTTTACACTAGGTTCTTAAGACTTTGTATTTTGAAAATTATTGCAAACATATCTGAAAACTCCAATGATTTTAGAATTCTCCCTGTCACACTAAATTCGGACACTTCAAGATTTCCAGGAACTTATCAACCGTGACTACACACCACTTGTAGTTTTGCTGCCCTGCCAATATTAATGGCTAAAGAGCTGACCATTTTGTTTTGAATAAACTTAAGGTCTGTCCACAATTTAAGCACATCTTTCACACTAGGTAAGTTTATGTTTCCAATTATTTTTATTGGTAGGTATGTTTTTTTTTCACCTGGTGTTTTAGTCCCTGTGATGAGGATGGGAAAACTTAAGAAATGCACATGCACTCGAATGTACATAGAATGGGATTCATTTAGTTAAAAAACCTACCTCAGTACACCCGACAGGGACCCAAGCCCCAAACACAAGAGTGACGTCCGTACAATGTGATCCCCGATACTATGTCTTACTACCCACCCTAGCTATAAGAATATTTATAATCAGTGGTATGTTCAACATAAAGAAGATTTTTAGACACCTTAGGAGGTAGGTATGAGGAAGTCAACTTAAGGAGAAAATGTATCTGCAGCCGCATAGAAAGATGAGAAAACCACATTGGAAATCCTAGACTACATGGATTAGACAGAGAATTATTTTTTGAGATTGTTTTATTATTCGTGAAGTCTTATTGAAATTCTGCACAAGATTTCTGGCACTGATGATGGGTGAGTTTGGTATCAGGGAAATTGTTTCATGTTAAGTTAGAATGAAAGTCATGTGCTGCTCTAAAATTGTGTTCATAATAAATTCATAAGTAAAGAAAAATGAAATGAGTTAATTACATTTTAAATGCCCCATCATAAATTATACGTATTGTTTATTAAGGTGTGGAAAGTTAACTTTTTAATTCCGCAGCAAAAATCGAAATAAGTCAAGAATAAGTAATAATAATAAATAATAATAATACTTAGCACCAAATCTTACTACCCATTCGGGTTACACGCTTAGGTACTAATTACACTAATGGGTTAGTAAATGGGAAGGTTGAATATAAAGGTAGTTAACCCGCATTTGCGTGGAGGGAGAGTGGAAAAATATACAGGAACAACCACCCCTAGCGCACCCGAGTGAGATTCGAACCACAATCTCCCCGTCCTCGGCAGTCTAGCTCAACACGAAACTAGCATGTTAGCTAACTACACCACTGAGGCGGGTTCAAGGTTAAGGTTTTTGTTACAAAACACTATTCTTAAATTTTTTAAACTATCAATTAAGTGCATCTATGCAAAGAGAAAAGGTCTAGTGAAACAAATAGCACAATGCAGTATTTTATGCCGACAAACCTGATTTTATCCATGCTTTTAAAATACAGTTTAGAAGAAAGTCATAAAAATTATTAGCCTGCATATTGATTTTTTTTAAGTACTGCATTTAACTATCTCTTCAGGTTACACGAATCATACAAATGAGCTATGGTGAGGAAGGTTAGATTTAGAGGAAGTGTACCTGGATTTGCATGGAGGGAGAGTGGAAAACCACTTAGGAAAAACCCTACACCTGGCCAGGATGCAAATACCAAACTCCCTGTACTTGAAAGTCTAGTCTATTGTGGCAGTGGCACCTTAGACCATGCAGCCATCCATGCAGCTATCTTACAAGTTGAAATGTGTCATATTTAGTGGGCTATTTAAAACATGTTCATAATGCATTAACGGTTTCTCTTTCTTTGAAATGTTTATTAAATACATAGATTATTGTGGGTGTCTTAGGGCCAGTTTCATAGTCAAATTTAGTACGCAAGTGCGGCGCTATACTAATTACAAGACGACACCTACCTAAACCAGAATAGAATGGGCCATTCTCGCATAGGAAACCGGCCCATTGAGGCATACTAAATTTGACTATGAAACTGGCCGTAAGTGAAGGAGATCTGTCCTTTGGGATTTCAAAGGGTCGCAGACCTCTATTGTTTAGTTTCATATCACTCGTATATATTAATCATAAAGAGACTAAGTATATGAGCTTTGAGTTTGACCAAGATATGTTGAATCAAATGTAAATATTGGAAATGTATAGTTATTTTAGCAAAACTGAGTAAAAGAATTTTTAATAAAAATTAAGAATAAATACAACCAACTTATTAAGGTTGCCAACCTGTTTACAAAATAAAATAGGTCAATATATTGCTAGGTAACTGTACCAAGTTTTTTTTACAGTTGCCCAACAAAATGGTTAGTTTCCTACTTTATTCAAATGGTGAAAATTAATGTAATGGGACATATCAAAGCGAATAAACACACTAATAAATTATCATCTAAACAATTAGTTTAATTGTGAACCAAGTAAATATATTATTGAATTTTTTTTATATAGGAAATAGGAGCTATAGGCTTATTGCAGATAAAATATAAACTATGAAACACTTAGAGTAAATTAGACTAGCCCGAGTTAGCTAGATTGTATTATTTTTAGCACCGCATCTTACTACTCATTTGGGTTATACTCAATAGGTTGAAAATAATTTCCAAATTTATTTACTAAAGTTCAAGTAGTGATGCTTGTCTATGTTTATTTATAGAAATTAGACTTAATGCAGATGGTATAATTTGAATAAGACCCTCTCTTGAGCTAGTTCTACCCAGTCCACCTCATTACACCCTATCTCTATTGAGATTGTTTTATCCAGCCAATTTCTTTACACCCTATCCTTATCTTGAGCTAGTTCTACCCAGTTAATTTCTTTACACCCTATTCTTATCTTGAGCTAGTTCTACCCAGTTAATTTCTTTACACCCTATCCCGAGCTAGTTTTATCCAGTCCACCTCATTATACCCTATCCCTATCTTGAACTAGTTCTACCCAGTCAATTTCTTTACACCCTATCCTTATCTTGAGCTAGGTTTATCCAGTCCACCTCATTACACCCTATCCCTATCTTGAACTAGTTCTACCCAGTCCACTTCTTTACACCGTATCCTTATCTTGAGCTAGTTTTAGCCAGTCCACCATTACACCCTCTCCCTATCTCGAACTAGTTCTACCCAGTCAATTTCTTTACACCCTATCCTTATCTTGAGCTAGTTATATCCAGTCCACCTCATTATACCCTATCCCTATCTTGAACTAGTTCTACCCAGTCAATTTCTTTACACCCTATCCTTATCTTGAGCTAGTTATATCCAGTCCACCTCATTACACCCTATCCTTATCTTGAGCTAGGTTTATCCAGTCCACCTCATTACACCCTATCCCTTTATGTCTCATTAAAACACCTTAGTCAGGCTTAACACATCTAAAAGTACCTCCAATCAGAGGAGATGAATGTAAAAATGACAGATTGCGTCATCCAAAGACCAATTTAATTTTGAAAATATATGTATGGCGGTTTCAGAAATTGATTAATTCAATAATATTAGAAACCTTGAATAAACAATCAAATATTTGTACTCCTCCCACCGGCATCAACTATGCTATTAGCTGGAAGTTTAGTTGAAAATCTAGATGACACACAAGTTTAACAACTAAGCTATTATCTAGAAGTTTAGATGAAAATTGAGATAGCAGGCCTACAAATTGATTAGTTACCTCTCTTCTTTTCTCCATAGTTGCAAAGTTTATAAAGCAATCCTTCTCTCTTCCTCTAGCTAAGGTATTCTCCATTTTAGGGGCTGTTAAAGTTCATTTCCATAGTACTAAAATAACCTTCGATAGAACTCCTTTATTTGTTTGAAATTAATTATTTCTCCATCAGTAATTGCAGAAGCGGCATCTTGGGGATGTGTGCAAGAACTTCACTAAGTGGACACTAGTGTGGGTTTACTTGCGTCACAAGTTAAAAGGTGGGGCGATATTGTGCTCGGGACCACATTATTAGTCCACTAAGCATTCACTGTTTGTTCTTGCATACTGCCCTTAGTCCTTATAGAGTGTATGTAACTAATCTAACCAAGTGATTTTGGACCATATTGCTTTAACAATACATTATTTTGAGGTTTCGGACATCATGGCAGCTACTTCTACAGCAAAAAATGCATATGACTTATATTGAAGGTAATAAAATATTTTACAAAATACATTTTGTTTATTTTTATTTCATTTATTTGAAGCATTTAACATGCAATTTTTGACTCAACTAATTATACTGGTACATGAGAATTTATGTGAGCGAACGTGAAAGGGATTGTCAATTTTGGCGGAAAAAGATATTTTTACATACATTCCACGGTGCTTTTACATTCCACAATCGACATGAGACAGTCGGCTTTACTTCCCCTCCAAAGCAGGTTGTTCTACGGATTTTTATCGCGCAAGGATAATTCGTCTAGCCCGGCTGAGTTTCAGTCCGCAAACGATGGGTCCTGAGGCAAGCACTTTGCCCCAAGACCGCCGAGATCAACTACAAAAGACTTTAAATTTCTCATGTATACAGCAGGTGTAAGATGGTTTGGGAAATATGTGTTTATTATTATAATTGCTACTTAGTATAACTCTGTTCCTAGAGAATAAAAAATGCATGTGACAGGTGCAAGTGGGAAGGTTGCATTGGTGTTCTTGTTGCTTCACTAAGTGCAGTCAAATAAAGGAATTCCTTTAGAGTCAATTTAATTTGTCTCTTTGTAATGTTTCAGGCATATATGTAAAAGCATAACTTTATAGTTTGTGGATATGGTTTAAAGTGAAACTAAACTTGTTTAGACTAATGAAGAACCATAGTTGATATAGATCTAGAAAAGCAAACCTACATTAACTAAGCCCTTTCAGTGAACGCAAGCTATTCGTCATATCCATTTGGAAGGTTTTTATAATTGGGGTTGTAGATAGCTACCATTTGTTTACAATACTTCTTGAAGGTTACGTTAAGTTATGATGCAGCTTCGGTGGCCGCGTGGTCTGACACATTAATCTCGTGTTGTACTATACTGCCGAAGATGGGGAAATCAGGTTTCGATCCCGGTCGGGTGCACTGAGGGATTTTCCTAAATGGTTGTCCACCCTCCCTCTGAACAAATGTGAGTTCATTTCCTTTCAATTAAGCCTTCCTAATCCCTAGCCCATTAGTGTAATTAGTACAAAAGTGTGTAACCTGAACGTGGAGCTAAAAAAAAAGTTATGTGTATTGTTATAATCCATATTTAGAATTAGGTTTAGTTTTTATTTTCCCTTAACAGTATGGCACATGTTTCGTGTTGAAGGCAGTATTCCAACATAGTGTGCAAGAGAATGAGATATTTTATTGCTCATGCTAATTGAGTAATGAATGGATCAGCCAAGAAACTTAGTTATAACATTGATCTGTCAGGTAGGTACCAAAATGTGCTTAATGTGATTAATAATACTGCTTGATTGTGTTTTTGTTTAAATATTCTATACAATATTTCAAAAGTATTAATTTGTGTATTAGACCCTGCTATTTAGTGAAAGTTAAAGTCTATATTATAAAATTGAGTCATTAGATGTTAATTTTACATAAATATACACTTACAAGAAAACCGACACCCAAGTTCAGTCAGTAGTATGTCTGTATAGCAAGTTAAGGGTCTCAGGTTTGATTCCTGGCATGACCAAAAAATTTAATTGGTGAAATGTGTTTTTTTTTCTTCTTTGTAGTGATAAATTAACAGCTGGGTGCTGGATGTTGTTATTGCACATTTTTAAGGATTCAAAATTAACTCTATTAGGCTACACGTACACTGGAAACTGATAGTTTAGTGATTCAAAAGGCTGCTGAGTGTGTCATGAGGGATGTGCATGCACTGGAAACTAAATAGTTGTCTCTATTGATGACTTTCCCTTCAGTACACAATGGACTTGTTAGCAGCAGCATGCCTAAGTGCTATAGTCCTAAGGATAAGGAAACCGCAACGAAAATAACATTATTGGCAGCATCCTAGAGTTATACAAATATTTTTAAATGTTCAATTTTACAAGTTTCAAACACTTTTTTTTAGGAGGAAGGAGGAATTAGATCAGTGATTTAGTGAGTAATGATTAGAGTTTAAGGACTTTTGAAAAACATAATGAAATGCAGTAAATGTAATAATAGAATTCAATGTGGAAAATATTTTGAAATTTGGAGTTTAATATAAATTCCAAAGATCAACTAGTATATAAGATATAAAAAACTGTGGATTAAGCAAAAATTAGAATGGATTGACAATTAGGGAACTTCACTATATTTACATCATAATATGAAAGAGTTAAGAATATGTTAATATAATATAAACTTATGAGTTTAAGTCAAGTGTGAAGTTAAGGCAGAAAAAGACAGATTAGATATGGTTAGAATAATAATAGTTTATAAATTACCAATTATTGAGAAGTGAAGTAAGAATTTAGGTTGAATATAAATTGAAATAAATTGAATTCTATTCTTATATTTTCTTTAATTCCCTTGTTCCTTAATGCTGTACACATTCTAGCCGAGGTTCTCGACATGTTTCGGCGCTACATTGGCGCCATCATCAGGACTAAAGAAAAAGGGGTGAATCCACAATAAGTTAAGGTGCAAATCCAGTGTAAGATAATCAAACAAACTATTAATGCATAGAAAAATATTAAATTAGGAAAACCAATATAGATAATGAAATAGCATATTTACCAGTTAACTTCTCATAATAAGAGTCTAATTTTTGCTCAATCCACAGTTTTTTTATATCTTATATACTAGTTGATCTTTGGACTTTATATTAAACTCCAAATTTCAAAGTCTTTTCCACATTAAATTCTATTATTACATTAAGGACTTTTGTTGTCATCAAACTTCCTCACCCTCCTGTGCTCAGTACAAACAAGTTTGACTGTATTTTGAAAATTCCAATGAATGTGTCAGCGACCTAACATATCATACCTATCTTTGTTGTGTTAATTTTGGTTCTCAAAATGTATGTTACCGTCTTGTCAATGAACAGCCTAATTATTTTGCAAACCGGTTTCTTGCGACGGGTAATAGATTAATTTACCTACATAACAAATATCTTTTGGGAGTTACTATTTTTTAAGCACCACGTCTTACTACCCGTTCAGATTATAAGCCTATGTACTAATTACACTAACAGGTTAGGGAGTAGAAAAGCTGAATTTATTGGTGGTGTAGGTCTATTCATATATGCATAGGTGGAGAGTGGAAAACCATTTAAGGAAAACCACCCTCAATACACCCAACCAGGATCGAACTCCGATCTCGCCATCTTCGGCAGTCTAGCCTATTGTGAGAGTAATGCCCTAGATCATGTGTCCATCGAAGCGAGTGAGTTACTACTACACACAAAATTATCAGAAATACATCTGACACACTGTGAGAATGTTAGATACATATTTACATGCCAGCTTGAGACAATTACTGGCTACACATTATTATTATTATTATTAGCACCGCGTCTTACTACCCGTTCGGGTTATACGCACTTACGCTAATGTGTAATGGTAGGGTGATTGTGAGATGAAATGGAGGACCTACAGTTTAACGTGG
>CABFVX010007356.1:0-31377 GCA_902151425.1 Timema shepardi
ACGGTGGAGGCCTGGCATTCCCCACATTCACAAGATGTCGTGTAAGAGGTGAAGGAAGGGTTTGGTAATCAGATAAATCTATGCCGTTCCCCAAATAGTTTTCCACTCTCCTCCCTCCACGAACATGCGGGTACACTTCCTTTAAATTCAACCTTCCTAATCCCAAACACACATTAGTGCAATTAGTACATAGGCATGTAACCCAAACGAGTATTAAGACGCAGTGCGAATAAATAAAAATGTAAAATAATCTAAAAGACCAACTATCACTATCTAAACATCTGTGGAAATTAACACAATTTGAAATATAAAATCTCGACACATGAATTCATTAAAATAAATATATTTTCCAACTTTTTGAACTGTCAGAAAGATTAGGTTTGTCCTTTCACTATCCAACTTTATTTTCACCGTGTCTTAATAGCCGTTCGGATTATACTCAAAGGCATATGTAAGGTATAATTTAGAGAAAATGTGCCCATATTTGCGTCCAAGGGCTAGCATAAACAATTAAAAAATACACCCAAATGGGATCTGGACCCCGACTTCCCCATCACCATTAAACCAGACAAAATAGGATTGACATTTAGTCCACCTACCCCCCAGCACGGTTACTACCCAACTAACATCAACATATCACTGTCCCAACATATGACTGCTATAAATCAACAAAATTAGGAATTTTGACATAAGGACATTTAAAAATGTCCCAAATTTTACTCTTTTAAATTATAATACTAGACTTGTATCTAAAAATGAGGTGACCTGGTGGTCTAGGGGTAAGGTGTCAGACTTCTGTGCTGGCGGCTGGTGTTCAATCCTCGGTCCCGGCATAGATTTATCTGATTACCAAATCCTTCCTTCACCTCTGTCAAGAAATCTTGTGAATGTGAGGAATGCCAGGCCTCCACCGTGGTTCGGATTCCACGTTAAACTATAGGTTCTTCATTTCATCTCACAATCACCCTACCATTACACATTAGCGTAAGTGCGTATAACCCGAACGGGTAGTAAGACGCGGTGAATAATAATAATAATAATCTAAAAATGTCCCAACTATAGCATATAGTTTACTCTAGAATTTATAAGATAATTTGTGAAATATGAAGGCCTAAATATAGGCCTATATAGAGAAATTAATCACATTTGATTAAGAAACTGGCACTGCTTACGTTATTTCGTTCAGAAAAATGTCATGCACATTCAAATGGTATTTTATTTAAACATATGAGCGTAGGACCAGAACGGTTATTCGGACACGGTGCTAAAAAGTTTTTTTTAACATATTATTTCCATGTTGCCTTCTCAATAATATCAGATCAATCTTTTTTGAAATTCTGCAGTCTTGCACTAGAGGAGCAATATTATATACAAGTAAATTCTCAAAAGTGTCAATCAATGGTAGTAATTAAATAATTTTTTAAAGATGTTTACAAAGATTTTTTCACATACATGCTTTGAACCAATTGATCATAAATAATTTAAACCAACTTGATTCTAAAACAAACTCAATACTTAGACTGAAGGACGCGGCATCAACACAATACAATACGCAGATGATCTAGCATTGCTGGCTAAAAATAAAGACAAGTTGATGGGCTAGCTGGTGGAGATAGGGAGAAGATATGGCATGGAGATCAACACTGAGAAGTCAAAAGTGATGTTTATTTTAAAAATGAAGAGCAGCTGAAAATTAAAATTGGGAACCAGGAGTCGGAAAACATAGAGCATATCAAGTGCCTGGGAAGTTTGTATACAAAGGATGCTTACTACATCAAGGAAACTAGGCCGAGGATCGCCGTGGCCAAGGAATCTTTCAACACGAAGTGGTTACTGCCGACAAACCAGTTGAGTTTGGAACTGAGGAAGAAACTGATGAAGCATCGAACTGTATGGAGCGGAAACGTGGACTCTTTAGGAAGTTGGAAAAGAAATACTCGGAGAGCTTTGGAATGTGGTGTTGGAGAAGACTTGAGAAGATTAAGTGAACAGACAGGGTGACAAATGAAGAAATTCTAGGAAGAGTGGGTGGGAAGAGAACCATTTTGGATGTGATTCTTCAGTTAAAAGCAAACTGGATCGAACACATCCTTAGTCATAGAAGGAAAGTTTGAAGGAAGAAAGAGGATCAAAATATTAGATGATTTGAAAGAAATAAGAAAATTATGGGAGCTGAAGGAGTAGGCAGAGGACGGTCTAAGCGCATGGACAAAAGGAATAGTTAATAATAATAATAATAATAATAAAAATATAAGAAGGTTGCAGTTAAATTAAATACTTCTTAAATACATAAACATAATTAGCAAGACTAAATTATAATTGACCCGTATTAATAATTTGATGAAAGAAATTCAAGTAAGCCACTGCGGTGGGAGGGAGCCAATAATTAGACCAATCAGCAAGTTATTGAGCACTAAGAAAGACGTAGTGACTGCACCACCCTCTAGTGGGACTATTGGCAACGTTAAGCTTGATGATGAGGTGTACAGAGGGGTACTATATGACGTCAGAGGTGTTTAAAGAGATTAGTGAACATTTATTTAAACGGGTGATTCTAAAATCATCTTTCATGTCAACAAATAGTTGTCAGAGTTGTGTACCACTGGAGATTTAAACAATGTTTTCACGTATTTAACTGAAAAGTTTACATCTATTTTTTGTTTGTTCTGGATTTCCTATATTTTCAAATTCTGTTTTTTCTTTTTTTTTTTCTAAATTATTATTTTGTGATGAGTGTGGGGCTGAGTTTTACGCTCGTAAAGGGCGCTGGTCTGGCGGGAAGAGAAGAGAAAACGGGATTGGACTTTCAGGAAGAATGGACGTGTGAGATTTGGCTCCTGAGACTTCAAAAAATTTTCCACGATTTAAATTACCTGACCGGCGCCGAAAACCACTTTAAGATGACGACACTCACTACTACGAAGAAATAAAGAGGATTGTAGGACAGTTTCTACTGAGATATGAGTAAATTCTACATTTTTTTATCACCTAATTCTTACACCCGACCTACAAGACTTCACACAGATGAATACGAGCCATTTGACTTACCATTACGTATGTTTTCTACATCATACTTGGTGACCTGGCGGTCTAGTGGTAGGGTGTCAGACTTCTGTGCTGGCGGCCGGGGTTCAATCCTCGGTCCCGGTACAGATTTATCTGATTACCAAATCCTTCCTTCACCTCTGACAAAAACATCTTGTGAATGTGGGGAATGCCAGGCCTCCACCGTGGTTCGGATTACTATGTAAACTGTGGGTCCTCCATTTCATTTCACAATCACCCTACCATTACACATTAGCGTAAATGCGTACAACCCGAACGGGTAGTAAGAAGCGGTGCTAATAATAATAATAATAATAATAATAATACATCATACTTCATAGACGTCATATCCACCGCTACTGCATTTAGTAAATCCTTCACCATTTTACACTAAACAAAATTCAGTCAATATACTTTCGACTTCAAGCATTTTTCTTTACTTCTGGAAACTTTTTTTTCTTTTCCTCAAGTGTTTAAATATAGAGGTGACCCCGACCTTGATTATTACCTTTTTGACTGAACGTGTGTTTACATCTCAGTGAAACCGTTTTAAATGTTTAGCTTCAATATGAAATTTTCAAATTAACATTTTAAAGGCAAATTTAATGCATCAAAAGTTGTACCTGTAATTTTTTCATTACTATCGCTATTTTGTAAACCTAAATTCAAGTGCATTAATCCTAAATTTAACTCAACAATATTTTTAATATTTGTATCTTTATCTGGCATATGTTATTGTTGGCCAGATAAGGGGCTTTTTTTGGTTAATATTTTAATATTCTCTATTTAATTTTGTGAACGGTCAAGGACTAGATGTGTTGCTTAGCATGACGTCGGCCAGGTAGAGAAATTTACAAGTAGATTTTTTTGAAATTGGAAATATACATTTCAGCTCATTTGCGAGCTATTATTTCCATCGTTTCCATTGTTAAAATTGTTACCTGTGTACAACACCTGCTGGTCGATCCTGACTCACTGGGACAACAGTAAGAACTCTGGCAGTAGGCAGCTCCGGGAGGCCGGGTTCGACTCAGAAGTGAGTGCTCGGTTGTGTAACAAATATTTTGGTTCAGGAGAAGGACGAAGCAAAAGGCCACTTACCAATACCAGTCCCTCTCCTATTGTGTGTGCTGGCGAAACACCCAGAGGATATACCGAGATATTATTAATTTAATATTTTTTATGTTTCATATTTTCCCATTACTCTTAAAATACTAAGTGTGTATTAAGGTCTTAAAGTAAATACAAATAATACGATGGTCTGGTTGTTTCTATACTGAGTGTGTATCGACGTAATAAAATAAATACAAATAATACGATGGTCTGGAGGTTTCTATACTGAGTGTGTATTGACGTCTTAAAGTAAATACAAATAATACGATGGTCTGGATGTTTCTCTATTGAATGTGTATTGAAGTATACTCTCAATCCTAACAATAGAAACATGCTCCGTAAAGCATGACGTCATCAGGAGACCTTCACAAAGTTGTTAGTTTAATGTGCATCAAATTCACATCTGCAGATTTATGTAATGGGAGAGGTAATCATTCTAACAGATGTGTTGGCCTGACCTTTTGAGTTTAGCTCGTCAAACTTCACAAGTGTTCCCCATCAAATAATCTATACATTTAAAACGTAAAGTGACTCTTTTAGGCAATGATTCCCGGAAGAGTTATATCCAAACAATTTTAAACAAAAAAATTCTTACTTGTTAAATCAAAGCTTGTACACGAAAAATAAGCTAAAAAATGCCAAAACTTGGACAAGCTGCAAGTTCAGGAAACGTCAATTTATTTCAACAGCAATACGATATCTTGAATTTTATCAAACACATTATTTAAGGAAAGCAATTAATTCGAGGATTATCCTATCAAACTTTATCAAACAGAAATCATATGTAAAACTCAGGGCTGTCCTTAAGGGTGTGCAAACGATGAGGCCACACAAAGCCTCTTGATTTGGAGAGATAGAGGGGGCGGGGGGTTCACACTTGCTTAGGTGACAGAGAGGAAGGGGGGAGGATGTTGGTGAGAGACAGTTTTACTTGCGAGTTGCGCACTCGTATAGTGGGCTCTCTGTTTTATTGTTCCTGTTCTACGGTTGCTCGTTATAATTTACTCATAGTAAACATTAACACACGTTTGTGTTAGTGCTACAATTGCACACGTGGTTGATCTGTTTATTATACTACCATCAACATTTTACTTTGAGTATGTTGATAATGTAATTTAGTCGAATATAGTATTTAATGTTTGTAGTAGCCTAATGTCTCGTGAACGTGACAAGTTTTGAAAATTAGTATATATACCCGGATTTTGGTTGGAACAACAGTAGAGAAAATTCAAATATATTAGCTTTCGGCCAACATTGGTGGAATATTTCATCATATTATTAGTGTTATTTTATAGGTATTAATAATATCTATTAAAAGTGACTGCTGGAGATAGCATGACATGATGTATGAATATATTAAAATTGTTTTAGTAACTTTAGTAACTAACTTCTACTGTTCTTCCTGCCAAAATCATACTATAGGTGTAAACTACTGTAATAACACTAAACAAAATTTATTTAATTTTTTTTTGGTGGGTCTTAGAGCGGAGTGAGACCGTTAGCTCGGGCCCCACAAACGAGGTTTTCCCAGGGCAACTATAATAGCATCGCGAAAATCACTTTTTCTGTTTCAGGTGGTCATGAAACGTTGACATTTATCAAACTCAAGAGTTAGATTATTTTTTTACGATCACAATATTTATGTCTCCGAGGGGTCGAAAGAAAGTAAAACTGAGCTCACAAATTTCTCCTAGCTTAACTATAGGCCAAACCTGCTTCGGTGGCTAAATGGACTGAGGTGTAACTCTCGTATTAAGTCTGGACTGCTGATGACAGGGATATTGGGGTTCAAACCTCGATCGGGTAGACTGAGGGGAATGTTTACAAAATTGTTTTTCATTCTCCCTCCATGCAAATGCTGGTACACTCTCTCTAAATTCAATCTCTATCATACTTAGCTCATTAGCGTAACTAGTGCATAGGCGTATACCCTGAACGTGGAGCTAAGAGTAAAAAAAGGGCCAAAACGTTAAAATAGATCCGACTTCCGAAAATTATATTTTTGGTCCCCCTAGGGAACCAATCTCGTGGCTTTCAATTCATAAAAACAAACTACCAAATAAGCTAAGATGTCCTACCTCGACCTATTTCATCCTCATGATAATATCAGATCACCATAGAAAAATATCGTTGTAGATATAAAAACAAAATAAATTTAGCCAAAGTTTACAGAAGGCTTCTTTCTGTGTATCACATCTGTCGAAATTTGACCATATCTCAAACGTGACATCTACAGGACAAACTGTTTGGAGTATCAAGACATGTAAGTAAGTTCATAACCAGGGCCCTGACTTGGATTGAAAAGTAATTCTTTATTGGTTCATCCCATAGGCACCATACAAACTGCTAGACAAGCTACAGTATAAACAAATATTTGGAAGGTGGGTCAAGTGGCCGACACGACTTGGACCGACTGCTAGACAAGCTCATGTATAGGAGTACAAAGTGATAGTCAAGCGGCCGACATGAAAGGACCAATTGCTCAACAAACATCGAGATGAATCCAGTTAAGAGTGGCTCAAGTGATAGACAAGTTGTTTCAAAACTAACAAATTTATAAACATGGTAGTAGGGGTTGAAATGACAGTTATGGACCACTTTCCCCCATAAGGTTATCATGTTGATCCACCAAATTGAATAGGGTGGATTACTAGCTTCTCTAATCTAACCTAACCTAACCTAACCTAACCTAGCCTAGCCTTAACAGGCTCTTAATTACACAAGCGTACCTTATGTCCAATATTTGTCGTTCTGCCCCTTGCAGCCCCCCTCCATGCATCCCCTCCTTCCTTGAGTCTAGATTCCAGTCTCCATCTCGTACTATCCTCCCAGCCTTCATTCCCTTCTCTTACCATGCCCACCAACCGCTCCTCTCCTCTCCTCCTAGTCTCCTACCCCCAGCCTTGATCTGCACAACTTCCAGTCCCCATCCTGTACTCTTACCTCCTTTCAGCCATACGACCTACTGTATCCATCCTGAGCAAGAGGTAGTCTGGCTTGATCATGACCGTGTTGATCCCGTCCAGCGCCAATCCATCCTCTTACCACCCGCCCCGCTGACCAACTGGTCCTTAAAACTTGACAGCTTAAATCTTTTACCTTACACGATGTATCCATCATCTCACCACCCGCTCCTTGATACCTGACGGCTTAGATCTTGTACCTTAAACGACATGTCCTTCCTGCTTACCACCCGTCCCTCAAAATATTCTGTTACGGTTTGAAAGAGTACCAAATAATTATAAATCATTCTCCGTCCGACACTTTAAACGTCGATACCATTCATTGGGGTTCGATCCCAGTCAGTTGACTGAAGGTGGATTTTCATAAATGGTTTTCCACACTCACCCCATGAAAAATCGGGTGCAGTTCCTCTAAATTCAACCTTACTCATCCCTAAACACATTAGCGTAGTTAGTATATAGGCGCATAGCTCGAACGGGTAGTAACTCTCTAGTAGGTACAATGCGGTGTTAAAAATTAAAAATATGTAGAACTAAATATACAGGCTAGATATTAAAATGATCCCTTTGAAAAACAATAAAAATCCTTTTTACTGTCCTTATTTCCGGCTACAAATTTTACATACTATTTTAAAACTGTTGTCAAATTTCAAGTTTTAATATAGGCCACAAAGGAGTTTTTATTCAATGGTTTTCAACTCTTTCTTCGTAAAAAAGCGGGTATATTTTCTCTAAATTATATCCTCCTCACCTATAACCTATTAATATAAAAATAAGAGAGTTCATATGTGTGGACCAGCGCTCACTGTTCTTTAATGTTGCAGCCAGCGTTACAGAATTAATTGCTACTGTTCAATTTGGGATATTCTTTTATAAGGACATCATCATCATTATTATTATTATTATTATTATTATTATTATTAGCACCACGTCTTACTACCCGTTCGGGTTGTACGCACTTACGCTAATGTGTAATGGTAGAGTGATTGTGAGATGAAATGAAGGACCTACAGTTTAACGTGGGATCCGAACCACGGTGGAGGCCTGGCATTCCTCACATTCACAAGATGTCTTGTCAGAGGTGAAAGAAGGGTTTGGTAATCAGATAAATCTTTACCGGGACCGGGGATTGAACCCCGGCCGCCAGCATAGAAGTCTGACACCTTACCCCTAAACCGCCAGGTCACCAAGGTTGGGGTAAATAATTATTTGAGTGTAAACAAGGACAATCGTGTATTGAATTGACTGTTCTGTCACTTAGGCCACTCTTACCTGTATGGTATCAAAGTTTGTCTAGCATTTGGTCCAAGTCGTGTAGGCCACTTGACCCACCCAGCCTTCCGAATAATGGTTTTTATTTTTTCAACCGGCTGGCTGTCTTATCACATGGTCCAGCTCGTGTCGATCACATGGTCCACGTCGTTTCTACATGTCTAGCACTTGGTTGTCTACCACTTTGTTCTCTCGTGTCGGCCACTTTGTTGTCTATCACTCTGCCTGCTCCCCATCCCATACAATGTTTATAAGTACATAAACTTTGTTCATGATCCTCTGGATGTAAAAATGTACATTTTATATAATTTTTTGATCATTTTATGTAATTTTGGAAATCTAGTTTTTCTTGGTTTGCACCCTGTTAGTCATTTTTAGGACTTTTTGATTCAATTGTAAGCATTTTAAGATATTTCCAGGCATTCATGTTGAATGTTTATTTTTAAATACTATTGACATTTTACAAATGTATTAATCTTTTCAACACACAGTTTTCTTTGTGAGAAGACATAGATAATGCAAGCAATCAACTTTGTATCTTTTGCTTTTATGATAGTAAAATAAACATTCCTGATGCGACACTGCAACTAAGCTGGGGAGGGTAGCGTGGACTAAATTAATTATTTCAGAAGCAAATATTTCAAAATCAATATTAATACTTAGAAAAATGAAAGAGTTTAGTTGTTAAAGGCTTCTTATTAGCAATGTGTGTTTTTTAAATTTACTTTGTAAAGCACGTGTTTGATTTAGTCGTGTGTATTTATTACAACTCTTTGTTAATATTTTTAAGCTATTTTTTTGGAATTTTTAGGTCGTTTTTTGATCATTTTCAAATCATAAATTTTAATTGTGCAAGAAATATCCATCGACCCCGGCTAGGTCTGAACTCACAAACATTGACTTCTGAGCCGAACATTTTACCCCAAGACCACCAAGGTTAAATTTATAATTATGAAATGTGAGGTAATATCCTTACTATAGGTATCCGACTATAGTTCTCACTTTCTAGTTCTAACTGTAACGGTGTGTGTACGGAATCGTTTATTCGCGCTGTTTACAACACATTTTGTCGGTAGCCTCGAATAATCAAGGTCTGAAATAAACACAAAACAGTTTATTTTGAAATCGCATAAGCGCCGGAAAGTAGACGTCTGTGAAGTAGAACGAAACACAGGTTTTTGTTTCCTGTCAAATAAACAAACAAGCATCTCATGGCAGATGCTAAGCTACAGTAAAATTTTCATATGCAGAACCTTTAATGGCAGATCAACAATTGACTTGCTATATTTAATATATCCGAATGTCAATTCATATGATCTTCACTTTTTATATAATATAGTATCAATACCTATATGATAACACAATGACACTCCCCCTCCCCCTCCACCGTTTCTGTAAGCTCAATGTGTGGGCCCGGGGATCTGTCAGGATGTCTTTGGCCCAGGTTAAGGGGGGGATGATAAGATTACTTGTGTGGGTTCGTTATTGACGTTAGACCTGGCTTTTAAAAGGTTTATTAATACTACTACATCTATGACAAATGTGAAGTTAGAATAAAGAACTTAGAGAATATAAATAAGCGAGTGACAAAACGAAGAATTATGAGGTTTACCCAATGGCCTGTCTGACTGCCAGGTGATCCCTGCACGGTCGTCAAACCTGGTTCCCTGGGCTCAAGCGGCAGCTCCAACTGGTACTTGCTGAACCCGATGACTTAGGCCCCATGGCAGGCAGCGTGACCTCCCGAATTACGATCTTCTGTAATCAGCTGTGAGGGGCTCCAAAATCTCTCATTTTAATTGGGCTGCCGGCCTGGTTTCTGGCTAAGAAATGGTGACACCACCTTTTGGGTCAGCTCCTCTTGTTTATTTGTTTATAGAGTCATCACAACAACCTCGTAACATTCATTATATCATTCGCCACTCCCAATATAAGTTTACACAAACATGCCTTCCAATTGAGGCCGTGTGGTTACAACCATTAATAATCATTGACCGCAAAACAAATTGTATATTACTAGCATTGTTATGCTATTGGAATAAATATTATATTTTATAAAAGTTTATTTATAGCAAAATCTTACCATATAAGCAAGCCACTTATCATTAATAATTGTACTTTAGGANCTATCCATCTCAGGTTGAATACAACCTACAAGGTACGTGTAGAGCAAGACTATATTATATTTTCTCCCACGGTAGTACCGGCAAGTAGCCAATCCTCAAGGACTTTGACCCACGGGGCTACCTCAACTGAATTTGTTCCTGGACTGAAGTAACTCGCTTTACCGACGCTGATCTGGGTGTATTTGTCCAGAACTGAGAGTCTGCCATGTGAGATCTTTCACTAACAAACCAGAATATCTGAACCTAGCATGTTGTCCGCGTGCCCCCCGATGCTATTACAATCATTAGCAAACAATTATTGTAGTTGATGTATTTGTTATAATTAGGTTATTTTTTAAGTTATTTAATAATTTCTCTGGTCAACATATTACCTAAAAACATAAAATAAAAGCTTTGTGTACAAACTTCTCTACAATATTTGAGTTGCACGCGTCACGCTGTAATGAAATTAGATTATTAATATATGCGGAGATACTAGCGCTTTGCGGATTGAATGCCTGATCACAGGAACTAGAGAGTAGCTAGACCCATACTGCTTGGTATCTAGACCTTGGCCTTGATTAATTCTATGGTTGGGCAATCTCCATTTTATGACTCAAGTAAGTACTTTTAAAAGTTTGTGTTTTTATAAAGTTGTAAAGGAAGAATATGATAAGATAAAATATACAAAAAAAATTATATTCGTTTAATTATTTTTTTCGCATCTAAAATACTTTTAAATATTTCATAAACGGCCGATGACGTCATACTTTTGGAGGTCGTTTTGGAAGAAGTACGCCCATTTGTTAGTAGATTGTAAGGTGCCAACGAGTTAGGTGCGTGTCAGTATAGCGTGTGAATTCTGGTACAGGTGTTAAATTATCAGTAAATATATAGTGAGCCTATAAATATGTTTACTTTTATGAATAAAGACGACCATAAAAAGTCGCCAGAACTCTTTGAAAATGTGGTGGAAGGACTCAAGAAAATTTACAGGACAAAGTTATTACCTCTCGAACAACATTATCAATTCCACGATTTTCACTCGCCCCAATTAGACGATCCAGATTTTGACGCGAAACCTATGATATTACTAGTGGGACAGTATTCAACTGGTAAAACTACTTTTATTAGGTACCTGCTAGAACAGGATTTTCCGGGCATTCGAATTGGTCCGGAACCAACAACAGACCGTTTTATAGCAGTGATGTATGATGAAAAAGAAGGCGTAATTCCAGGAAATGCATTAGTGGTGGATCCTAAGAAGCAATTTAGGCCCTTGACAAAATTCGGAAACGCTTTCTTGAACAGATTCCAATGTTCCACTGTTAACACACCAGTACTTAAGGGCATTTCAATTGTTGACACTCCAGGAATTTTGTCAGGTGAAAAGCAACGTGTGGATAGAGGTTATGATTTTACAGGTGTGTTAGAATGGTTTGCTGAAAGAGTAGACAGGATTATATTGTTATTTGATGCCCACAAACTAGACATTTCTGACGAGTTTCGAAGATCAATAGAGGCTTTGAGGGGCCATGATGACAAAATCAGAATTGTGCTCAATAAGGCTGACATGGTGGACCATCAACAACTTATGAGGGTTTATGGTGCTCTCATGTGGTCTCTAGGAAAAGTTCTTCAAACACCTGAAGTTGCAAGAGTATACATTGGATCTTTCTGGGACCAGCCATTGCGATTTGATGTAAATCGAAGGTAGAGCTAAGTCTAGTTTAAATTATATTATTGAGGTACATTTTAAAAATATAATTTTTGAATGGATGAACATAGTTTTTCAAAAAATAAATAATTGTATTCGAGATAGTTAGCTCTTTAGAAGTGAAATTTATAAACATATCAATACATCACTATACAAAAAATCAATATACCTACACTGGATATCATCACTGAGTGAACCGCATGGTTACTTTTTGGAAACAAGGTTTTCATTCTCTAGTTTTCATGTAGTCAATTTCCCCTCAAATATGACAAGCTATGCAACGCTGGCTAGTATAGGTTGCCAGCAGTTCTTTACATCAACATACCACATTCAGACACTTGCAGCGAGAAATTGATGATAAAAGTTTTTCCCACAGAAGACCTGCAATTCTCGAGCAACAATGATATTTGGTGTAGTTATTCACATTTTAGATTTATCATAACATACTATAGCCATTCACTCTATTCTCAATAGCCAAGGAACTTAGCCAGAAAGTAAACTACTATTACTGATAGAACAAACTTTAATCTTTAAATAATTCATAAGTATTATCCTGTTGAAATAATCTGCTACAAAACCCTTAGCTCTCATTTACCTGCATATCAATCTAAGATGGTATCTATGGTTGTGGGAGATAATTAAAAGAATGCTTTCTCCTTAAAAGTTTCAGGTCTTTTATAGGAAAAATTTACACTTGCTTGCATGACCAGAATTCAAATTATTCCTTATCCCTCATGTCAGATATTATTCAAACATGGTGGCTCAAAGGAAATTTTACCACCAACAAATTATAACATGTTTTAACAAACCATTTTCATAACTTTTTTCACAAACTAGCATTTTAAATTAAAACTGAACTGTTTTGTATGCTCAAGCTATGTATATTAATGGCCATTTAGCTAGCCTAGTAAGTCAACCAAAACAAAAATGACAAGCTTTACATTTGCAACACATACCCATCAATTACCAGTACAGTAATTTATCTTGATTAATGTTAATATGTGGGCTAATAAGTGAGGAAGATTTCTTGAATTGCCATTATCATTTATAAGGGAGATTTTAAAATTTTTATTCATCAAGGACTTAATGAGCCTTGGCTTTAGGAAAATCATATAATCTAATAGGTACCTAGGTGCTAAAATGTGTCTATTGCTTAGAATACTTTTAATTTTAACCTTTCTGTCCTATATATAACGGTGAAATTAACACCAAAATTAAAATATAGTTTAATATAGGCTATGCTATGAATGTTAGAAGTTAATAATAATAGTTCAACAACCCACTCAGTTAAAAGGCCATTGACACCATAATTAAGTATAATATATTTTATTTAAAGTTCCCTTGAAGTGAATTCTTTATCAATAACGGAGCACATTAAGGGAGAGGAGTAAGGAGGGTTAGAACCTCAATATGTTGTCATGGTATAGAGGGGGCAAAAGACAGATAAACATATGGAATACCTACATAAACAATTGCTTCCCAAACAATTTAGAACATTGACCCAATTTTTATAACGCCAAACTTCTCGACCCACCTAGTTTTAATGTAGGCCTATTATTGATTATAATTTCTTCCATAAACACACCTAATATTTCATAATTTTAAATCCCCCTCCCCCTTTTTTTTCAAATAGACTAAATTAATTACTAAATTTTTATGTTTAAAGACATTTTCGGGACCCAGCAAAGATCAGTTTGAACTTCATTGATGGATCGTAACCAACACTTTGAGAAAAAAACACTGGAATAGATGATTAAAAGATTAGCCAAAATCACTAAAAAAAGCCTAGTCCCCCACTACTTGTGCCACCCCCCAAAGACTTATCCTAGATCTCAAACTATTGGCATATAAGTTTTTAATCTTTCACTAGAAGGTGGGAGGGAATTTGTATTATTTATTTAAACTCTCATTTGGGTGCTGTTTCCTACCTTTATTATGTATATTAGTAGGTTAAGATATTATGAAACAATTTTTGAATTTCAAATCATTTTGAACTCTTGTAGAATTTCAAGCATAATCCAGTCACATGACCAAAGCGTTTGTTGTTAAGGCTCCTTAAGAAAACACTGTTAGATTTAACCAAATTATTGTTAAACCTAAAATGACTAAAATCGCTGTCTTAGTTTTTGTAACACTTAGTATTTTGTCTGTCGTTGACAGGTTGTTTGAAGATGAAGAGCAAGACTTGTTCAGAGACATGCAGTCCCTACCTAAGAATGCTGCGCTCAGAAAACTTAATGACCTCATCAAACGAGCACGCCTGGCCAAGGTGAGCTGTCATTTTTTTAGCACTGTCTTACTACTTGTTCAAGTTATACTTATACGTACTAATTACACAATTATTGTATAAGGAATGTGGTCATCTAGATTAAAGCAAGTGTACCTGCATTTGCATGGAGGGAGAGAGTAAAACATTAAGAGAAAAAAAAACCACTTCCCAGTACACCCGACCAGTATTTGAATCCTGATCTCCCCGTGATTGGCACTAGTCTATTGCAGGTTAGACCGCATGGCCACTGAAGTGGTGAACCCGTTAGGGGTAAGGGGTTGTTCTTGAATGGTTTCCCACTTTCCTTCCACACAATTGTGGGTAGATTAGACTACCTCTAAAAGGCTTTCTTCCTCATCTTTACCCCATAAGGGTAATAATTATATATGCTTATAGCCTGAACAGGTAGCAAGGCGCAGTGATAAAATAACCTTAAACAGGAGATCACTAGGAATTTAAATATGTGGTTGAAACCTTTTAATTTTACACCTTAACACCCCTCCCCCCCACCCCCCTTATTTGAGGTATTTAGTGTGCACCTTCTGAACCGACTGATAATAGCAACACATGACTTCTAATCTAACCTAAAATACACACTATCCAGCTCTCGGCCTGTAACTCATCACTATGAAGGGGGAAACCCCTATTTCACGAATGATAAATTGTTCTTCCATGACAAGAATTGAATTCTGGGACCCTTAGCTCAGTTGACACATGCTCCAGACTTAACTAAGGTGTCTGACTATAACTTGACAGGAAAAAGTGAGAGATTTGGTTCCTTGCATCTGAAGACACGACGGCTGTACCTAGGCCTACATTGTTTGTTTTTCACACCCAATTTTTGCACTCCCACAAAAATGATGCCTAAACATTGAATCCCAGGGAAAACTTATAATATGTTGATATCTAGTAACTGATAGCATTTATTTTAAATATATTATCATAATGATTAACACAAACATTGTTATTTACCAAGGAAAACTGGAAAATAGCTACGAAAGTCGGGTAATTTTATATAATAATTCCTGTAGCCACCCTCAGATAATTTTAACAAATCGATTAAAGCAGTGAAACAAATATTAATCATATTTATACTTTTTTTTTTCCAAAGAAAAATATGAAATAATTTTCAAGGACATTTCTTTGATTATTTTAAATTTATATTTTAAATTATTGGAATTTGTATGCTTAAAGTGGCTTAGTTATTTTGGTTGTTCCAATAATTCTTATCTCTTCATAACAGTTTATTCATAAACTCACATTTCAACTGATATGAGTTTTTCTGACCCATCCCTCAGTTTACATAAGTATTAGTCATGTCTTCAATCACGCACACTATGTCCTGTGTCATCTAATATGGTTGCATCAGTTAATAAATTAACAGTTTAGTAGTTTCATTATTAAAGGTGACCTAGAAGTAGGTTTACAGTTGACAAGTAATTTTTTCCCCTCCACATTTCACTAATTCATTTGAGCTATACACACAGGCCTATACTTGGTGTACAGAAAGTGCCGCCCAAAAAATAAACTGCAGGATAGAGGATAGCAATTAAGTATAGGAAGCAAAATTCCATGATCAATCCTTCAATCCTGGTGGAGATGTCATGGCTACTGTGTCCCACTTAAATGGACCTGCACACCACATTTACAGACACTTTGAGTGGGTGATCTTTGATCTGTCTGCTGCATAAATGTTTTCATTTGTTGATGGTAGATTTTATGTGTTTACCTCCTGAGATGCCAGTTCCTACAATGTGGTGCACAGGCTACCAGATGCCTGCTGCTGCCTTGTCATTTAAACAATTACTGTTAACATCAGGACAATTTTTAAGAAGGCATAAGGGCTCCTATTGGGGTATTTACAGTAATACTTAGAGCATAAACTGCCTTGGTGGCGTAGTTGGCTAACACGCTTGTCGTGTTAAGCTCGACTGCTGAGGACTGGGAGATCGAGGTTCGAATCTCGGTCGGGTGAACTGGGGGTGGTTTTTCCTAAATGGTTTTCCACTCTCCCTCCACGCAAATGCGGGTTCACTTCCTCTAATTCAACCTTCCTNCAAATGCGGGTTCACTTCCTCTAATTCAACCTTCCTAATTCCTAATCCATTAGCGTAATTAGTACTCAAAGCGTATAACCCGAACGAGTAGTAATACGCGGTGCTAAATATAAATAAATAACTTAGAGCATAGAACGTGCTTAAATATACTTTAAGTTACATGTCCCATTTGACACAGGATGAAAATAATGTTAATTAGAGGGTTGTTTGTACATATCTTGATCACTTTTATCCCAGTATGTGGTTATTGGTCCGGGATTTTATGTACACTTTGTATATTAATAATGCTAATGTGGTAGGGACAAAAAAGGTAGAATTTAGAAAAATATACTCAATTTTGCTTGTATGTCTGGCAAAGCTTATGGCATTGATATCCCCTTCATCGGCAAATTAAATTAAATGGGCTTGACATTTAAACTACCATCTCACAGCATAGGGAATATATAATTATCACTTCATAACAGAAGCTCTAATACTCGAGAATTGCTATTTACAGTGAAAGTACATTTTTGGAGGGTAAGGTTTAGTCACAAAATTCTTTTGATCACTATTCCCAATTTGAAGAAAAAAGTTTAAAAAGAATAAAATGATTTGCCATATGAAACTGTAAACCCACTTTGTATATTATAACACTGAAATAGTTAGATCACAATATTCTTACAAGTAGTAAGTAATATCTGACAAAGTTACCAGATCTAACGTCACATATTCATACTTCAGCTCATGTTATCTCCCGTTATCAATTTTGATAGAGACCTTCTCTATTATCATTAGGTACCTATAAAATAACACTTAAAATAAAGTAAAATATTATGTCGACACCCGCCCCCATATTTTCTAAAAGCAACTCCAAATGCCAGTTTGTAATAAAATCAAGGTATAGCTTTCAATACAGTAGTATTGAAACGTGATCAAGATAATACTCCTGTGAAAGAATTTGGCTCAATTCACAATTGAGTAAAAGTCTTGATGAGCAAATGTTTTAAGGTCATTCGACAATATACATTTTTAATATTCTTTGAGCCTTTAACATTTCTTCTGGAGAATTTAACAGTGGGGTTGGATGGAGGGGCTATCTTGAAAAAAATAGCAAGTAGTAATGTCTCAGCCCATTCCAGTGACACTGACTGGGAAGGAAGCCGGAGTTTGTTCTGTCTGGGTGTGTCATTATTTGGGATTATCTGACACTCCCTTGTCCGGGCATATTTAAATTTCATGAAATATACATTTCAAATTTATATTAGCAGTGATAAATTTGGACAGACTAATAAAATTGAGTAAATAAGTTAAAAAAAGATTCTAAATAAAATAATTTTTTACTACATGAGATAATTTTAAAATCAAATTATTTTGGTATAAAAAGGACAGTTTTTTTAGAGTTAGATTTAAAAATGTGATTTTACCACTTTAAGCTGCTTACACATAAAATATTTCTTTGTGTACATGTCTTGTTATACCTTTTCACATTATTTTTTCATGTATGTATATGTGGGGCGGGCACTGAGCTTTGTACTATCGGTTCTTTATCACTGGGGACACATCCTTATCTTTCCTAGTACTGCTTGTAATGAATGTCTGTTTACTGATTACACTAATGTTGGGAAAGTAGATTTCAAGTATTTTTCTTGCAATTATGATGCATGTTAATGTGAATGAGATTGCTTTCAAATTTTTAAATTACATGACAACTTTTTTTTTACTAAATAATATGATTTAAATGCTCCCCCGACCCCAGTCTGAAAGACTTCCAATTGCATCTATCTGTGCATTCTTTGTACTTTAAAGGCATAGCATTTTATTTTGGAGATATATGAATTCCTCTCTCAGAAAAAGCCTGACATGAAAATAAATATATTATTTTAATTCAAGGTACTTTTCGTAAAAGCTAAAATGCATAAAGGTAATTATTTAAAATAACTAGTTCTATTGCACTTGAATGTAACTAAAGTACATTGTGTTTAAGATCCAAATAATGTTCTATGGACTATTTGTGACAACTCATACCACTCTCACCTTAGCTCTCTTCGACTCTTTCACCATAGCTCTCTTTGGCTCTCTTCACCTTACTCCTCTATCACTTTCTTCACCTGGCCCCCAGATTTGTAACTACCGTATTTCACTACATAATCGTCACCTATTTTATGCCTCATTTTAGTGGAAAACGTGAGGTGCAGCCATTATGTGAAGCTTTAAATAATAATCGCAAAAATAATCAGGGGAAAAAAATTGCATTGCATATTACCGTATCGTTACCAAACGATCACTAGTTTAGCTTGAGAAGATATCTCTTATCATACCATGTGACTTAACACTTGGTAGCTTCGCCTGTCTGCCCACTCCCCTTGCTACAACCCATGAAATGTGGCTTTCAGAAATATACCTATTGACAATGCGTGTGCGCTGAGAATTTTAGGCTAGCAGGGATCAAAAAGATAACTGCACATCTAAGGTCAACAGTTATAGATCTTTATGGATCTATGTAAATGAGGAGGTAAGAAGGAGGAAGTAGTTTCCCTATGTTTAGCTTTTAAATTGTCTTACAAACATGACAATGCCATGCAACAATTATGTGATAAAATTTAACAAATCAATTTTTGGACTGAAAAAACAAGGTATCACGATTATGCGGCGAAATATGGCAGTATGTTGCATGTATATTATCTCTCAAGGTATGTCCTTAGTGGTTGGCTCAGTTGTAAATGCTTTTTGCAGGTCCATGCGTATATCATCAGTGCACTGAGAAAAGACATGCCTTCAGTGTTCGGAAAGGATGGAAAGAAAAAAGATCTTATTAAAAACCTTGGGCAGATTTATGATCAGATCCAGCGTGAGCACCAGATTTCCCCAGGAGACTTCCCTGACCTTAAGAAGATGCAGGTTAGTAAATACCACAGTTTTAAGAGGCAGTCAATGTACCGTTAAAAACAAGTTTGATGCCTAATTTTTTGCTTTATGAGGATCAAAATTAATAAATTGTAGTATAAAAATATATATTTAATTTAAAGGAATTGAATACATTATTGGTGATTTACCAATTTGCATTTCAAAATATATAAATATTGTTGCTACCAGTGGGAATATTTACTATTTTAATAAAATGAAGAGTTTTTTTGTCTGTCACATGAACAGTACAAGATAACTAGAGAGCATACAGAGGTTTAGGATTATAAAATTAGAATTCCCTGTGCTCACATATTTGCAGCTCAAAGCTGGAATATTAAATTTTTGATAAGAATTTTTTTAAATTCATTAAAAACTGGGTTGACAGTGCTAAAAGGAGATTTTTTTCGTCTGTTTGAAGCAATAAAATCCATAGCCATTCATTGCGCGGCTACCATGTGAAACACCGGGTACTTCTGCTAGTACCACATACATTTGTAATATCCCTTCTTTATACATTTGTTACATTTTTTAACCATTCTTCTCATTTTTGCATTCCCCTAAGAGAGTGACCCCAGAAACTTCACAATTAATAAAATACTAACTATAATTTTCTATTCTGCCACCACTTTTAAATGGTAAATGATCAACCGGGACTTTCCTGGTAAATCGTACAAGCTCTCACTCTAATAAAAAAAAACTGGCTCTATACATCCATGAGCCAAGATCGTCTTACAAACCTTCCCTTACTCAGCATGAAAGGGGATATATTTCTTAATGAACTGTACTTTAAAGACATTATTCAACTTTTTACTGCAAGGAAAGTTTGTCTCGGTTGCTTAGCTTTTACCGTTCCTCAGCTACATTTTGATGTAATTCACATGGGTTTATGCAGGCCTCCACACTATGCTACCTTGTGGCCCCCTAAATATGTAAATCCAGCACTGTATAATAGATACAGCAATAAGAAATTTGACCTGTAGCTATCTCTGCTGTAAATACACTATTGTTTATTTCATAGGAGCTTCTGGTCCACCATGACTTCACTAAGTTCCACCCTTTGAAGCCGAGACTACTGGAGATCGTTGACAAGATGTTGGCCGAAGACATTGCTCACCTAATGGCCATGATTCCTCACGAAGACATTAGCGCCACCTCTGAGCCCAGGGTTAAAGGTAGGGTCTCCATTAATGGACAGCGACTTCAAAGCGACTGAGAGGATTTAAACTCTGTGCTACCAACTGTTGAGAAGAGTACAATGCGCTAAAAATTTAGCATAACTCTAATATACCAGTTCTGTCAATTGCACATATTTCTAAAATAAAAAATATCCTGGAACTTACTTAAAAAAAACTGTATTTTCCCAGTTGATGTTTTATTTTAAACGGAATGATTTTGCTTTCTTTTTTCTGCTAAATGTTTATCACTTGAGTATAAGTCAATTACTTGCCTTGTAATTACTGTATTTTTGATAATTAAATCAGTTTTATTGGATTTTTTGTAATTTTGTGAAAAGAGCGATTAACTTGCTAGATTGTGTTTAATATATCACTTTAATGAAATCCTCTTCACACTTTTTGAGGTGCATTTTGTTTTATTTGGAAGAAAGAGAAAGATCGAACGAATTTGTCAACATTTATTAAAATTATTTAAAGTGCAACTTAAATTTTAGTCATTTGATCTTACATTTATATAATTCTGCTATTAAGTAAAAATGGGATGCTTGAATTCTTGATACCTATATTTGAGACGTGTAAATATTTTAAAGAAGTATCTCTAATACGATTATAAAGAACTTGACCTAAATAACAATTTTAAGTGATAAATAAAAAGAATTCTATGTAGGCCTACTTGTGTAGTTGGAAGAATAGCAAACTCACAACAAAAAAGACAAAATTGTATTATTAAAATTAATTTACATAAAAAGTATGCTTTGTTGTTTAACATAATAAACACGACCAAAAAAAATATTGTCAGTGATATCAAACCTTAGACAACTTTTTTGAATTAAATTTTTAATATTTTAACTATATATTTGTATAGATTCAAGGAGTCTAGTTATGAAAGAAAGTGAAGTTTTGGATCCGAGAAATATGGGATTAACCCCACCTCTACTATTAAGCCATTATCACAACACTTTAAGTGTACTAACAATACTTTTGAGCTTTTAACATTACTTCTCACCCTGTGAGTAAAGCTCATTTAGTGGGTGACTGAGGTCAGGGTTTGAATAATAGCTGGGTTTGCAAAGGCTAATCTTCCATTCTCAATGTGCCTATATTTTATTTAAATTACATGCTTTCCTCATCACTACTTAATTAGCATTATTATATTACACACACACATGCACGTGCGCACACACACATGCATGTGTGCACACACACAAAAGGGTGTGCTAATTCCATTTTCATTTCGAAGAAAACTCAAGTAAAATGCATGAAATATTCTTCACAGTAAATCAAAGTTTGAATATTATTTGTAACTGTTTTATGCTTGAAAAAATAGTTTGTGGTTATTTATATTGCTTTATTCACTAAAATCATTTGGAAAGTGCTATATTGCACAATTTTTTGTAATATTTTATTCTTATCTGATACATTAAGTTATCACAACATGTAATTCAATTATTTCAGATTTTTCAACATGAATATTAATTTATAATGTACATAATATCTCATAATGATCATTATTGACCATCAATTGAGTATTTTATCTGTAAATATTTTTACTTTGAAAGCCAAATGTATTTTTTCAAGGTAAAGCTAAAACTGACATTTGTTTCAAAACCCAGTCGAATTTTTGCACACCCTTAATTATTACCTAGGAACATACTTTAATATAGTGAAAGAAAACATGTCACTTCTCAATCCTCTCAACACTTACTACACGTGAACTAACAATTACCAACACTAGTGAACATAATGTTGTGGTTTTTTAGGTGGAGCATTTGATGGAGTGCAGGACACTGTAAGTCCATTTGGTTACAAGAGGGGAGAGGGGATTGATGCAGGTCACGGAGAACCGGAGTGGATTGTCAGCAAGGAGCGCTACAAGTATGATGCCATGTTTGACACGCTGGGACCAATTGATGGCAAGCTGACTGGTGCAGGTATGTCATTTCATGTTTATTTAAATGTCTGTAACACACAAAGTTTCTTCGAGTTATGGTTTTTCAATTCGAAGTGAACTCCAATTGAATTATATTCTTGAAGTCGTATCAAAGTTCAAATACTTTTTGTTGTTTTATGCTTGAAAAAATAATTGTAGCTATTTATATAACTGTATGCACTAAAATTGTTTGGAAAATGTTTTACTGCATGGTGTTATTTTTAATGTACCCTTTTATGATAAATAAAGCTATTATCACACTTATATTACAGTATTATCGTGATTATCTGAGGCTATGTGTTAACTGAGGCACTTATTCTGTCATTGTCCAATTTTAACACATTATTTATACAATAGTTTTTACTTCAACTTATGTATAAATATACTGTATACTATAACTATTATAAAATATGGCCTACAATACTTTTATACGAACCTGTAGTTAAATGCATGAGAAGTGAAGTGAGAACCAATTACAAACAGCCAGAACACTACGCCTGGTGTTATGCCACTCATAATGGTGAGCGAACATTGGAATGCACGGACATTCGGCTAATAGTCAGTACTACAGCACAGCACTCATCATTTAGGGTGTAGTCGGACTACACGCTCCACATGAGTTTTTTACTATCCAAGCTAGGCTCGGTCCCAACTACCTCGGCTAGTCGTTAGTGTACTGGATTTCAGATTTTCTCACATTAATATTGATTTATGCCAGACATAACAGCTCAGAATGATAATAATTGACCTTGAATTGAAAAGTTTTGCTGTGAATATCCTAATCTTTTAAACAACATTAGAAGAAATATTAATATAACAATCATAAAAAATTATAGGTGGGTTGAATCCACTATTTCTCAAATCTGTATCTACATTTTATTTTTGAATCTCAAATCCGAATCCCAAATTTGAATTCTAGCAAATTGTTAGAAGTTTTAATGATTTACAAATAGACCTACATTATTTTACACAATATAGGCCTAAGCTGTAAATTAAGATTTCTTTGAATAAAGCTTTCAATTTTAATCAACTCCAACAACCCCTTGAAAAATACTGGTTAAAATCCAGCCAAATTATAAACAATCAACTCATATTTTTGTTTGGAAATCAAATCATTCAAAATTTGAATGTCTTTAAGTTATTATTAAGAGTGTTGCTATGTTTATAGAATGAGTTAAGTTTCTAGAAAAAATATGTGAAATAAACAGATTAGACCTAGGTAACTTTTGATCAAATTTTAATCATCTTAGGGTATTATTTATTTTGATAAGAAAGCTAAAATAAAATACAAACAAATTTAAAAAAAAGACTAAAACAATATGCTTAACAATTAATCATACTTTGGATATAGTGAACTCAATAATGCCTAAGTATGTATTATTTTCTTTATATATATTATCTATCTTTGCTTAGAAAGCAAGAAATATTTTCTACTCTTGCAATATATTGATTTCTGAGAAAACATTCTATTTAAAACACGAACACATTTTCGACTCATGCAATATTTCCATTATATTAGGCAAGACTGCGTTTGAATATGTTTTACAATTACTTAAATAAAATATTTGAAAAAAATAATAAACTCTTAGTTAAAAAAATCAAATGATGAATTAGCAAGTAGGTATTTGATTCTTAAAACTCGATAGCACTTACTAAGTGATCAGATTACCTGAATCGATTCTTAGGCCAGTAGGTATAAATAAACAGTTTTATCGGAGTTTAACTTTTGACATCTGATTACCAAACCCTTCCTTCACCTCTGACAAGACATCTTGTGAATGTGAGGAATGCCAGGTCTCCACCATGGTTCGGATTCCAACGTTAAACTGTAGGTCCTTCATTTCATCTCACAATCACCCTACCATTGCACATTAGTGTAAGTGTGTATAACCCGAATGGGTAGTAAGACGCGGTGCTAATAATAATAATAATAATAATAATTAGCGCGTTATACCACGCGGCCACCGAAGTGTGTAGGCCTGCCTACATACATTTTTACTTGATCGTACAGCTTTTTTAATAAATATTTCAGTAAGAAATTATATATTTCTTTGAGGCTAGTCTGTATAATTGCAGAGGAGGGGTCTGCTCAATTAAGTAATACACAGCTTATTATTCAATTATTAAAATTTAATCTTAGGAGGTATATATTTATTTCATCGTGTATTCTAAAGCAACATCAACCTATCTCATTCTAATCTGTTAATATTTTGTGTTGCCAAAATTTTGTTTAGCTTGTCTTATTATATTTTACATGTTTGTTTACAGCGGCAAAGAGTGAAATGGTGAAATCCAAGCTTCCCAACTCTGTCTTGGGGAAGGTCTGGAAGCTGTCTGATGTTGATAAGGACGGAATGCTTGACTCTGACGAGTTTGCTCTTGCTATGCACCTTATAGAAATAAAGGTAAATGGGCATGACCTGCCCACGGAACTTCCTGAACACCTGGTACCTCCATCTAAGCGTGGTTTTTAATTTAATTGTGTTTAGAACAAAATACAAAAATGTAGTGCTTTCAAGTTCCCTGTACACTTAACAATATCAATATAAGTAGCTCGCCTATAGAACCATCTCATAGCATACCTCTTCAAACTTTGCCTTCAACTTATATTAATTCTACTAGACGTGACCATTGACTCAGTCAGCTCTCTATAAACATGCGACAAAATGAGGGAAATAAACTGCCAAGCTTTTCAAAACACTCCCCCCTTCCTTTTTTTCTTCTAAAAACACATTGTGTATATCTTATAAATAATATCTATATTTAAGTTACAATGTTGTGTATTTCTTAGAAATACCTATATATTGGGTGACCCAAATTGTGTTTGCAAAACCATGCATGCATTCGTTGGCTTTCAGAAAAATCATAACATTAGATGTACCTTATTATTAGATTGATAAACTTGTCTTTAACTTGTAAAAAGATAATTTATGTACCATGATTTAAAAAAACCCGATTTAAAGCACATAGAAAAATGGCATTAGATGGTGGGATTTAATAGTTAATGAAGAAAAGGATAAAATGGCAAAGCAATACGCTTTAACCAGAAAATTATGGATCCCTTAATTGTCATGTGAAGCAATACACACTACCATAATCTTTAGATCAGGAATTTCACGAGGGTTGGGGGTGGGGTGGATGGAGATCCTCTCATGGGACAGAGAGAGCTGAGGGAAGTTCTTTCTCAGGAAATTTTGACAAAAAAATCTTTCAAACTTTGAGAGTAATTTACAAGTTAATTAGGAAGTTTAAAAAACTCCTATAAATATTGTTTATTAGTTTTTTAAATCTTTGTTATTTAAATGGTGTTAAAAATGCACCTAAATCAATTGACAATGATTGATGCACGAAGTATCTGGCATGTGTGAGATATTACGTGACAGAAGTAATGACTATAACTTAGATTTAATCGGTTTAATTTATTTTAATTCTCATTGTTAAGACTAACTAAAAATATTTTAAGGGTGCACCTCCCACCCTCTGGATCCACCCTTGCTTTAGATCACATCAGTTCTCTTCTTCAGCAGAAGTTAACATAACAGTGACTCGATTATATCAGGAGCTTTCAAGGTTCCCAGCTATTGATCCATTAATGCCTTGTCCAAATTAAAGTGAAGTGGCACTGTTTTGGTGTGCTTTGTAGAGAAAATCGCCTTTTGTATGATAGCAAACTCGCTGTAAGGACACGATTATGATGCAAAGTGTAGATTGTGTAGACATTTATTTGAGATGTTTATTATAGCACACAAACTTGTTTAAACTTGCAAATATTGTTTTCTCATTAAGATTCTAATGATAAATATGTATAATTAACTTACTATAAAAAATGAATGTTAATTGTAAAAGATAAATAAAAACTATTTATGTCAAAGTACATTTAACTAAAAAAAATAAGTCTGTGTAATACAAATATCTATATATTCATACAATTTTGTATTGTAATAAAGTTGTTCAACTTATTAGGCACTTGTATAGATAGCCACCACAATGTGTCTTAAATACATACAATTATTGTAAATAATACTAGTGTTAAGAAATTATATATAATTTTTTGTAAATTAATAAGTAATCCAAAAAAATTGAAAGGGAATGATTTATTCAAGTTGTGGAAATAGTTTTAGAAGTTTTAGTTATCAATAGCCAATAGTTTTGAAAGTTATGGTTTGTGTTTATCTGTTATTGAAGTTAGTATTATTGATTTAACTAGTACCTGGTACAAAATTCAGTTTTTGTATCTTCTTCCATATAACATAAACACATTGTAAACTCTATATTACATTAAAACTGGCATGATACTGTAACTTGGCTTAAAGTAAATATATTTCTTTTAGAAGTCTGCTTGGACTTTAAAAGTAGATATAATTAATTTTCATCTCTTTAATTGACTTGTTAAAATACTAACTAAAACAGTAGGGAACATTTCTTAGTTTATTTCATGATAGAATTCACGATGTCTATAGTAGTACTCTCTACACTAAAAATTTAGTACACAAATTCACAAACGAAAGAGAAAAACTGGTCACATCTTACACTTCTTCCACTTGGCAAAGAAGTTACCTATTAAATAGTGAAATGTTTTTCCACAAAGGTTCTCAAAGACTTAGCTTATGTAACCAAATCTGAGGAAGATTGTTTCGAATGTACTTGCCTTAAAATTATATATAAACTGTTCTCGAATCTTAAAATCATTACTTTCTATACCTAGCACCAATTATAATTTTTTTCTTTATATTACCAATCACTCACCTTTCATATACTACGAGGGTTAAGGGTCATGCCACCCGTCCCTTCCAAGCCATCAGTAGGGGTTCCAACAGTTTAGTCTGTCCTTGTGCCCACATATAGAGTACAGAAGGCCTACTGTGGACATTTCATTTTCACAGTTTTCCAAATAAAGGACACTTTTTAATAACAAATATTTTTGAAGGTGTCCATACTAAGATATTTCACTTTACCATTTACCCTAAATTATTGTAAACATCAATTTAGATACACTTCAGCCTTAAGAATTGAAAATAAAATTGCATTCTTGCACCTTTAACCTTCTTTTAAACCTAGTGTCCTCCATTTTGGTTTGTTGTAATCTCCAAGACCTAGGGCTATAAGAATTTCGAAGTCACCTTTCTTCTATTAGCGTTTTTTAATTTAGTATTTGTTGAGAAATTTGTCAGTTTTAGCCCATGTAAACATGTTAATTATGCTTTTAATCTCTTTCTTTTCCCTTAAAACATGTTTTAAGTATTTGGGTTCATAAACGTTTCCACACTAGTTTAATTTGTTGGTAATAATTTGACTGTCTATGAATAATTAATTTCTATCATGTTATATTTCTCAATTTCAGTGACAGTTTAGCTTCTATTTAAATGGCCATAGTTTCTGCTAGAAGTTAAAACTAATAGGGATTCATATATTTCCAAGTCTTAAGGCACTCATTTGTTTCTATAATTTAAAACTTGTAGGGACTTATCACTAACACAAGACTTCACTATTGACTAAAACTACAATCCTGTTCTCATTGTTGGAATTTAGTGTACCTTGTACTAGTAGCCATCTTGTTGGACAATTCTAATACGCTGTGATACATACTGCAGCAATGGTAGAGGATTTGCTTTAGTGTTTTCATTAAGTATGTGTGGACTTTGTCTTGTATAATAAATATTTGTTATAGTTTAATTATTATTAGATTTTCACTAGATTGAAAAGCTCCAGTGATGATTAAAATTCTGTGAATTTTAAAATCTGAGCTAATACATGAAAAAATCATATTTATTTATATGTATTTATTAAAATATATTAATTTATTGCATTTGTGTTAATAAAATAGCTTATTAGCATGATCTTAGCTTCATTGAAGTCCTTATATAGAAATAGTCAACTGGTAGCTCCATTAAGCATCAAAATAAAATATTGTTTCTGGATAAAATTACAGTGGTTCATTGATAAATGACTTTACAACTACTTATTGCATTGAAGTTTAGATTTGCGCCCATACCAAATAACGAGCTAAAAAGCAATCCTTAGATGGGACAGCACCTCGACTGTAACAGGTGTAACTGAAGGTTTGTAGTCAAAATAAGGAAACAGGAATAATACATTCCTCATAGACCCTTCTTTATCACCATTTATGCGTATGAAAATTAATTCTTGAGTTTCCAAGCGGCAAATAAATTAATCTTTCATCCCATACTTGAAATTAATAAAAACAATTTATTTTTTAGGTAAATGAATGAAATTTTATTATTTTAAGCTTATTTCACTTGGATGGGGACTTGGAGTATAATATTTAATCCATGTTTTATCTTTGTAATTTTCTTTAGTAGCTGTAGGAAAATTTGCTATACCTAAGCATTCAACTGGAATCTAAATTATAAAGTGTTAAGATTAATATTACTGACACTATTTAATATTATCTTTGTAGAGGTGATATTTCACTTCTTCACACGTTTAGTTTGTAGCGTTACATTGGTTAGTAATCAAGCTTTTAATGCTAGCTCTAAATTGATAACTATTTAAGATTGTTACATTTAAAAGGGAATAGTGTCCTTCAAGAGATAATTATCGGTATCCAAGAATATTTTTTAAAAGTATAAATGGATTTCTGAAAGGTGTTACAATATAGTAAAAATTGGTTGGGGCAAATATGGCTTCTAAAAATGAAAATAGGACCACAGTTAACACACCACTGCCGCTGGACAAAAACTGTGATTAGTTTTCTTTTTGAAGAAACAGCCAGCAGCTAGACAAGATTTCGAATTCTGTTCTCTCCCATCTGTATTTTTCTAATTGATTTATAAACACTCAACCCAATCCCAAAAAACTAGACAATAGACACTAAGGAAAATGAAAATATAAAGAATGGTAGGAAACTTGAAGGAACAAAATATATAGGTGCAAAAAAAACTGGCTTTTCACTTCCTTTATTTTGTTTCTGTTGGACACACTTCTTTATTATTTTATTTTTTCCTGTATGAATTTTTAAGTGTTTTTAGTGAGCTGCAAATATTTATTCTGAAGAGTTCTACTAGAAAAAAAAAATTATTTGAATGAAAATGGTTATTTTAATAAACTCATTCGATCATCAAAATTTTACTGTACCATTTATTGTATGATTATAATTTATAAACATTGATTCAATGCTAATACATTTCATGAATTATAAGAGGTCAAAACTTATTTCATGCTTTTTCACACCATTGTTAAGGTAAAGTAATTATTGTATGCCTCCAAAATTTAGTACGGTATTACTAGACATTCTTGTTAAAAATTTATCTATTTTCGGTTTGGATTTTTTTAAACTTATTATGGCCACTCTTGGTTTTATTCAAACATAATTAACGGTATAACTTACAACCAGACCTCAGACCATTAACTTATCACTTAGGTGAAGATCAAAATTGAATAACAAAATAATAATTTGGGAAAATTATGCTTATCTTTTCTGTGGATTTGCCCCATCTATATATTGTCATGTTCAATGTGTGTAACATTTGTTAATTTAATGGAAATTGTGGCTCATGGAATTGATTTATCAAGCATTTATGTGTTTATTAACTTAACTTATTAATAGTATTGTTGCAATAGTTTAATGTGTGTGAACAAAAGTAGACTAATAATTGGAATGGTCCAATTTAAAAGAACAATGAGACGGATTTAAGTGTTAATTTTGGTTCCTAGATTTATAAATGTGCAAAGGAAAAACGTACCTATGTATTTATCAAACTATTCCTCAAGAAATGATTTTGTTGGGGTTAGTAAGTTTGAGACCTCATTTATGTGTTCTATGTGTATATTTTTGTTTTAAGAACATTAAATATTTACCAAAGATTCTTTTGTATCTTATTTTATAGGCCGTTCCACTCTCAAATGGCAATACAAGCTCTTGTGGACTATTACCATCTCTTTCCAACCCATAGGTTTCTCCGTTAGCGCTGTCCTTTTTCTACCAAGCAGAGTTGCCATTTTGTATCTTAAATTTGAATGTCGTTATTTCTATGAAATAAGCATGGCATATTAAAGAACATTCACTTATGCATCTTGTGAAATCAATTTAAACAACCATAGATGTTTTTAAATCACAAAATATATTTTCAAAATATAAAAATATGCATTGTGTCCTAGTTTCATGATCCATATGTATCATGTCATAAGTCTTGTTCCAATTGTGTGGAAAAGTCAGTAATTTTATGGTGGCTGTTATAATAGTTGAGAGGTTGTCACTCACCTGTAAAACCAGGAAAATAAAGGGAAGTTTTTTATGTCTGGAAAAAACCGGGGAAATACATGGAATTTCACCAAAAAGCTAGAATTTACTAGAATTTGTTAGTGAATTTGGGCAATACAGTGCTTGCAAGCAATAGTAGGAACAATATAGACTAAAATGTTTGAAAATGAATTATTTTCTGGTGGTTCTATCTTTTCCTTAGTCAACAGCTCTGGCTGCTTTTCTTTTGCTAGTTGGACTCTACAACCTGAACAAATATCCATGTCTTTTTTCATATTGTAATTTAGGTACATCATCCAACTAGTCACATTTCTAAGATCTTTTTTCTTGACCCAGTGTGATTTTTTTCTTAAATGGGTTGCAACAAAACGTTGCCCAATTTCTTTCCATTTTCCCTTCACAAATAAACAGCAGGAAACAGTACTGTTGTGTATAATAAATGAACATTCTCTTAACTAGGCCTGTAACAGCAACCACGGGTTTAGTAACTATTCTACTTTAGATTTATGAAGCCACTTCTCTGATGACGTCACCAAATCGGCTTGTGCAACGTCTTTGTTAGTTCCTGTCTATATCTCGAGTGGCGAGCATGTGCTCTTTGTTCTTTAATTGTTTATTATTCTTTCA